>LOEQ01010969.1:0-22387 GCA_001685075.1 Bramus lutescens
CTTGGACTTCCCACAGGGCAAGGAACCCGGATTGATCCCTGGATTGGAGAGTGAAGGGGAGGGGAAGTGGGGGAATGGGAGGGAAATGGGAGGAGGGGAGGAGGTGGAAATTTTTAATAAAAAAAGGAAAAAAAATAGCTACACACAAAGTCAGTATGATTCTTAACAGGAAATGGAAACATTTTCACTAAAATGAACAGGGAGCTGGTTTCCTCTGTCATGCTCTTATTAGCAAATTCTAAGTCTAGCCAGTGTAATTGGATTAAGGCAACGGGAGAGGAAATATGAAAGATTTATGTGAAAAAAGTAAATGTTAGTAAAATATTTGGAGACCAGAAAAGCACACTCTGCCAAATAGAAGACATTCTGCAATTGACTTTGGATAGGGGCAAACAAAATCAGAAATGCTGGTTTCCTATAGTCAATACATTTTTATATTATCTCAATAAAATTATGAAAAGGAAAAAAATAAAAATTTTTAAACAACTATACCATATAGGACGTCAGAAAAAAAAAGTTGTAAGGAATCATTTTATTAACTAGCTACCTAAAAATCCATATTGGTCATGTAAGTATGTGTATACATACAATTATATATTTTAAGTGAAATTTTCCCATCTGGACCAACAATGTTCCCTCCAAGAGCCGAAGACAACCTAACAAAATCCCAGAATCAAGCATGATAGTCATTTTTAATTTGCTAGTCAGAATTGTCCAAGAGACTCCTAAACATTACAGTCTATTGCTACTGTCCATGGGTGAACTCCATAGGGAGAAGGCAAGATCCTGTTCTCAAAGACGCCATGCATTTCAAATACTGGGTCCAGAAGCCCCTTATCTAGAATTGACCTGAAAGACTCTTCAGCAAGATTTCATGGTGTCAGAGGAGAGAAACAATTGTACTACTCAGCTGTGGTGCCTGAAAAGCACAAAAATGTCCAGCATAGCATGATGACCCTAAGGGTGTAGCAGTGGCAAACATAGGTGACAGTAACCAGAAGTGCTCTAATTATACTGAAGACACAGCCAACAAGAAAGGTATTACACCGGGCACTGGAAACCTGGGCAACTACTCAGAATTGCTGAATCATGGATCTTAGAGAAGAACCTACAACCACCACTCTATTAAACCGGCATAATCCATAATTACATCCTACATATCTGTTCTTATACCCACAGATAAGTGTAGTCCTCTCTCCCTACCAAGTAAACATATTTGAAACAGAATGGGACCTTATAGAAAACAACAAGCAATCAACATGCAAAGCTGTGGAACTCAGCCCTAAAGGACCTCTATATAAAACAGCTCCCGAACCTAAGGCTCAGGAATCCTTGGGGAATATGGGCAAAAGGAGTGTAAGAGAAGGAGGATCAGAAGCAGGTCTGCTGTAACACTGGCCCCTAATAATAGTAGAAGTTCCACCCACAGGATGATGTTCAAAACGACCAAAACATGAACTTAACAAGCACCAAAACAATTGTCATGTTAAGGTATATGGGGGACAACCCGGCAAGCTTAAGCCCTACATAGTGAACAAAAGATCATGAAGGAATGTTGAGAGATGGAAAAATAGTCTTCTCCAAAGAAGAGCACATCAAATGATCATTCAACACCAAGTGGTAAGTTCTAAAGTATATATATATATATGTGTATATATATGTATATCAAAGAAAGTTGTGTATATCTGCATATATGCATACATATATGTATATATGTAAAAATAACAAAGAAGGCATGATATTTGAGAGGGAAAGAAGCATTGAAGGAGATAGAAGGAGGAAAGGGAAGTTGAAATACTAAAAAGTAATTGCTGTTTATTTAAAATTTAATAAATTCAAAAAATAAATGAATAAAAGATCAAAATTTGCCAGATCTAGGTACAAGGTGTGTCTTTAACACATAAAATTAATGTTGCCACTCAGTCCATTAATATGAGCAGTCTAATTAAATTATCAGAGATATTTTAAAGACAGAATTTGGGTCTAAATGGACTATCCTGTGGCAGAGCAAAAGGGCAAAACCTGAATTTGTTCCTTGGTGAATTTCACGAAACACCTTCAGAGTAACTCTTAAAATGTCAGAACAGGCTCTGAGAAATACATAGGAAAAGAAGATCCAGGAGTTTCACATGCAAGTGTCCCTTAAGAGAACATCCTACTGCGAAGGAGTCTTGAGTGGAGGATTCAACAGCAGCTGATTCTAGGAAAATGTTCAGCCGTTTTGTCTGCACTGGTAATTACAGCGACATCAGCTTATTATATTTGGAAGTTATAACCCCCAAAATAACCAAATCTAAGAGAAACATAAACATATAATATAGAAAATGACATTTATTTTCCTTCTGATTTAATCTGTGTCAGTATAATGAGTTGACAAAGAATTCTAAATGTCTAGATGCGGTGACATAGCAAGTCTGATGAGCACAGTAGACAGCAAAGAATACACACAGAGCCCACACTGACCCTTTGCTGCTGTGTTTTGCAGGCTATTGCATCAAGAACTGGAGCCTGTTTCTCCATCCTTTGCATCAAGCGTTGTGAATTGTCTTGATCCTCAGAGAACTGCAAATCACACTCTGCCACATGCAAGCTTGAACCTCCAGTGTGTTAGCATGCATTCCACTTTGCAACTCTGAACACTAGCATGTGATCAAGCCTGGGCCAGTCTACTACACAAAGAAAGATGTCACCCGCCAGGGAGCTCAGAAGCATGAGCAGGCCCAGCTGAGATAAATTGTGCCTATCTCATTACAACCTCACAGCTTACCAGAGCTCCTGAATAGTGATAAATTGTTTTTGTTTTAAAGCACTTGGTTTTGGGGTGGCTTGTTATGTTGCAATAAATAAGGGATTCTAAAATCATCTTAAGTGATACTGTGGATCGAGGCACTGATCAGTAAATATTTCTGAAGCTGTAAGTCTATGTTGTCATTCATGGCAGAAATGATTTTTATAAGACTTTAAAGAAAGTGTCCATGAATCTGCATCAAACAGAGCATTAAAATCTAATTAGTCACATTTAAAAATGCATAAAATTAGGAAAATGTGGCAATAATTTAATATATAGTGATTTAAAATGTGCTATCAGAGATGAGAGTAAATATATCTAATAATTTTGAACCATAATATCTTAAGAATTTGAGCAAAATTCTTATAGTATAAAATAAAAGGTGCATTTTGTGCATAAGGAAATATTAATGGCATTCAAATAATTATACCAATTATAAATTCAAATTATTTATGTAAATATAGTAATGCATTTCCTTTTATTGATATTTGTTTTAATAAACATCAGTTATCTAAGGCAGAAAAATTTATGAGCAAATTATTTTTATCAATTTATGCTTTAAATAATAGAAGTCATTTGTAGGATTATAAATAAATTTAAGATTAACTAGAAATTGGAATTTATGGCATATTAGCCCAGCTTTTGGAATTAATATTCTTCTGCATTCAGAGGACCACTTAAGAATCTGGAAAACATTAGAAAATGTGTTTTCAATATACTTGCCCATATTTAATGTGAGAATGTAAACACTCTGCTCTGTGAGAAAAGACAAAGGCCAAGCTCTCAATCCAAACCAAAATTAATCATTTTATCAAAGGTAGTTCTGCGTATCACATTTATTGGAAAGTATGGCATGCCCAGAAAGATGAGAGACATTTAGACAATTACAACAAGGGAAGTGCTAACAGTTCACTCACTAATTTTATCTAGCAACCCTCATCCCATGTCCAACCACAAAATTCTATTTACAGTCTTGCAGATGACAGTGATCCATGTACTCTATTAAATTCTCAATGTAAGCATGCCTATTCTCATGTGAATGTGTAAAGGATAGCTAAGCAATATCTCATATTTTCTTTAAATTATTACTGTTCATGTGAACCAATAGAAATATAGAGGTTTAGAATTAGTTTTTAATAGAGACAATTTAGAAAATATCAAATTATAGTCTCTAGAAAATAGGAAATATATTTTTTAAAACTGTAAAATGTTGTACTCTCATGGAAATAATTGTTAAACTTTATATGCACTGATATGGTGAACTGGCCCATGCATTAGAATGAGAAACCAAGGAAATCAGAAAGCAACCTTATATCTAATGTATTTATTTTAATATTATTTCCAAAATTGTGAAACTAAGCAATATTAAATAATTCACAATTCACCCATAAAAAGAAATGCTATTTGTTCTAATAGCTCTCTCTCTAGAAGTGAGATCCCATGAGATTGTCACTGCCTGTGTTAGCCTATTAGTATTTTCTCAGGTCTTGTTTAGGCAGCAATATTGTTGGATGGAGATTTCTTTCTTCTTGGACTTAGTCTTACAGCTGACTGTGTGGTCCTCCGGTTCTCACAATTTTTATGTCCCCTCCTCCCTCACTACTTGCACCTTAAGTGCAGAAGTTACATCATAGATATAGCAGCTGGGGCTGGTTATCCGACATTCAGCTGGTCTATGCATTTTGAGCAGTTATATTTATCTGAAGTGGTCTCTGTCTACTGAGAAGTGGTTTTGATGAGGGGTGAGAGCTATACTTAGCTGCAGAGGTAAGGATGGGTTTTAGCATACATCTAAGAATTATGGTGGTCTAGAAAAGTATCAGTAGTCTGTTCTCTAAGGTCTATGACCTCACTAGCCCTGGACAAATGGGTAGCTAGTTTCCCAGTATAAGACACTAATTCTTCTATTGTTGAGTGCATCTTATATCTAATTTGACAGTTGCTGGTTACTACCAAGATAAAAGGACCAATATTGCACCTGCACAAATATTATTTTGCTTGTTCATAAGTTATAAAAACATAATTTCAAGAAAAGAAAGAAATTGGGATAATATATTAATATAGGGTGTGACCACTTTAGCAGATACCTAAGATAGTTTAAGACCCTATGGGAAATGTGCATGAGATATTAAAAAGGTAGGCATTGTCAATTTTGTGTACATATGAGTCACATACATCATTCTAATATTTCTAGAAGCTGCATTTTAAAAGCAATGAGAAAATAAGAAACATTTTAATAATGTATATTAATGCAAAATATTAAATAATCAATGATTAATCTACAAGTTTATGTTCACAATGTTTTTAGTTTATGACTTTCCTTTTAGAGCCATATATTGTATATTATTTTTAAGTTTTATCCTTGCATAATTTCACACACAATATTTTTATCATATTCATGCCCATCTCCACCAAATTCCAGTTCCTCCTCTGTAACCTCTCTCCCCTTCTTTATTTATTAAAATTTATTTATTTATTTGTTTATTTATTTGTTTATCTTTCTTTAGTTATTAACTTATTTTTAACAAACTATTTTGCAGCACAAATATCCTAGTGTTCTGGCTCTTGCACTCTTTCTACACCTCTCTTCTACAATGTCCCATGAGCCTTAAGTGTATGGTTGTGTTGTAAATGTATTTCTGAGGGGGCAGGCACTCCATGGTCAATTGCTCTCTGCATTTTGGCAAGTGGTGACTTTCCATAATGGTCTTGGCTTGCTGCAAAAATCGGTATCCTTAAGGAGGTATCCTTATGCTTATCCTTTGTAGGAGAAAATAGAGATATGTCCTGCTAGTCAGCCTACCTGGCACACTACTTCTTAAAAGGAAGCATGGCACACCATGCCCCAGAAGTCAGAACACAGAATTCTGAAGTAGCTTGCAGGCAGTCGCTGGTCCCTGGCCCAAGGATGAGTCGGCATTCTCCACTTCTCCTCTAATGTGTTTCTTCCCCAGCATGGAGACCCTGGTGATATGAGAGCACACTGTGAAATACAAAGAAATGTGCTAACCAATCTCAGTCAATAGGCTTCCACTATAAAATAGCTGTTTATGAACAATAAAGCAGACTCTGTTCCCTGCAACTGTTAGAGCGGTTTATTTCCACACCCTTTACTGGCATATGGGCACTGCAGTCTTGCTGTGGGAGCACCTGGGTAACAATGGCAATCTTTTGATATGAGGATACATATTTATAGTACAGATGGAAATTATACTGCTTCAGGAAAGTGGAATTAGTAGGTTCTCCTTGAAGTTCCACAGCCTCACCCGCCACTGGTTCTTGGATAAGTTTGCAGCACCACACACGAATTCCCTGCTTTTAAAGAGGACTCATGACCAGTTAGGTGGCTAGTGGTTACCATTTGGATATAAAATCAAACCATTTCACCTTTTGTAACGTGTCATTTTCATCATTGTCGTGATTGGTGGATTCCTTCACTCCTGGATCCAAAGTGTATGGTATCTTCAGCAATAGGTCTGATCTTTGTCTGGAGAGCACTAAGACCATCAACAATACCATGTCTTGGTATGTGCTGCCGTGGGGTCTCTTGTGATCCCCTGACCAACACGTTTGCCATGCCTTACACTGAAGCTTTTCTTAACTAATGCATAGATTTTGGAGAAAACATTGTCACCACAAATGGAGGCATAACTTCAGATTTTGTATATACATATACATAATATATATCATTCCATATATATTATATGTATATCATGTAATTTTAAACAAACACTTTTTGAACTATCTGAGTGTTGTCGATTGTCCCCTTCTTTCATCTCTCTCTGTGTTGCTACTCCTTTACCCTCTCCAGATATGTCTTACCTACACGCTTTTTCTATTCCATTTATAGTAATTCTACCCTACTATTATCTCCTGTGCTTCTATTAACCTATGGAACTGGATACTTCAAATGGAAGCCCACCTTAGTCTGGAACCACATTTTACCATCCCAGTTATTGCAGGTGGCTAGTGATATACTCATTAGCAAAATCAAATGTTGAGTAAGGTTACATTCTGTCATTTTTTATTATTATCATCCAGTTTTTAAGGTAGAATTTTAAAGATGTGTTTAAACAAAATAAAAAAGAAGCAACATTTCTGACAAAATAGATTAGTAACAGCAACAAAATGAACACTTTGTACATTGCATTTTTATCAAAGAGTTACAGATCTTTATATCAGACCTACTGTAAACCGGCGTCCTTGGGATAAGCTACAGTTGGGAACAGAAGAACCTATTCTCTGTTCACACATTGGAGTGAGCACCCTTCACAAGGCAACTTATGCTTATGTAACAACACTGGGAGANATATATTATATGTATATCATGTAATTTTAAACAAACACTTTTTGAACTATCTGAGTGTTGTCGATTGTCCCCTTCTTTCATCTCTCTCTGTGTTGCTACTCCTTTACCCTCTCCAGATATGTCTTACCTACACGCTTTTTCTATTCCATTTATAGTAATTCTACCCTACTATTATCTCCTGTGCTTCTATTAACCTATGGAACTGGATACTTCAAATGGAAGCCCACCTTAGTCTGGAACCACATTTTACCATCCCAGTTATTGCAGGTGGCTAGTGATATACTCATTAGCAAAATCAAATGTTGAGTAAGGTTACATTCTGTCATTTTTTATTATTATCATCCAGTTTTTAAGGTAGAATTTTAAAGATGTGTTTAAACAAAATAAAAAAGAAGCAACATTTCTGACAAAATAGATTAGTAACAGCAACAAAATGAACACTTTGTACATTGCATTTTTATCAAAGAGTTACAGATCTTTATATCAGACCTACTGTAAACCGGCGTCCTTGGGATAAGCTACAGTTGGGAACAGAAGAACCTATTCTCTGTTCACACATTGGAGTGAGCACCCTTCACAAGGCAACTTATGCTTATGTAACAACACTGGGAGAGCCACCTGCAGGTGCACAGGTTGATGTTATCACATCAACCAGCATTTATAAATCCATCTATGTTTATATGCTTTGAGTAATTGCAGGTTACAGGAATAATGTGAACACGTGTACAACCTTTTAAATATTTATTTTATGTTTAACTGTGTGTGTATGTGTGTGTATGTGTGTGTGTGTGATGTGTGTGATGTGTGCATGAGTGCAGATGCCCACAGAAAGAAGGAGTGTCATTAGAATTCCTGAAGCTGGAGCTGCAGGTTGTTGTGATATCTGGCTTCTGGGAACTGAACATGGGTCCTCTGCAATAGTGTTGAGTTCTCTTAATCACTTAATCTCTTCAATCCCCAAACTTACAATTTTTACCAATCTCTGAGGATTATGTTCAACACACCATTTCCAAGTTTTCCTGGAGAAGTGATAAACATTTAGTACGTCATAAAACAAAACTAACTCATCATACTGAATCATCCACTATAGAATTGAATGTGCATTGTTTTTGACTGAAATAAAGGACTTTAGTAACTGGCTCAGAAATACTTGAAAGCATTCTTTTCTATAAAATAATTCCATAGAAAGACTCATTGAAAATGGCAGTGAAGCAAAGATGCCATGGTCACAGAAAACATTTTGGCTGCAGTACCATAATTAAAACCATATTTATTCACTGTGTGTGTTCTATAAACTCTTTCACTCTGAAAGCCAAGGCCTGTCTGCTGAACACAGTAAACCCTAGAGCCTCAAATACACTGCCATAAACCTGCTGATACATTTTAGAGAAGACACTGAACTCAAGCCCTCAGGTTCGCACTACACAGAATATCTAATGCATTCTGGCAGACCAGTATAATCCCACAATCCAATTAAACTCATAAAGTAAGGCTACCACAAAAAAGCTTCTCAGAAGGTCTTTCAGCTGAGTACTAAAGACAAAGGAAGAAAGGAAAAACAGAAAGTCATCGATTATCACATGCCAGAACTATTGTAAGCACATTATGTTATCTTGGCTAATCCTCATTATACTATTTAAGAAAGCACACATCTTTAATTTTTAGAAAGAGCAATATGCTTCAATTAATTATTCAAAACTAAAGTAAAAGTATAGGAAAGCTGAATTTCAAAACAGAGTTAATTTGACACTGATAGCCAGACATTTGTGACTGCTCAGTAACATTTTGTTCTATAATGAGGTGACCTCAGGTTGCAACTCAATACTGCAGAAAGCTTGCAAATACAAGGCACCGTTGGTGTTTTGAAAGCAAAAGTCAGAAATGTAAAAGCCAATGAATCTATGGACCCAACTATTCCTCTCGTTGGCAATAATGGAGAATATATTTTAGGCTCTGTGATTTGGTTAATTAACACACCTCTCAGGTGGTAAAATTGACAGCCTTCAGCTTTGTATGTTTTAATGCCACCTGAAGCATGCTGCTATCATTTAGAAGAATACTGCCTGCCAAGCGCCACAGCTGGGTTGAGTTCACATAATTACTCAAGCGTCATAACCAGTGTACCGTTTTCCAMAGTGTGAAGTAGGAATACACAGACTTTGTTTCTCATTTAATGTTAAGGGTTTCTATGTCTTATCATCACTTTAGAGATAACGGAGGGTGCCAATCATCTAAAAATAAAATGCAATAATATAACCATAACTACAACAAAGGTATCAGCTAGCAAAATGACTGATTGCATATGTCATAACAAGCATCGTCACTCTCACTTTCCCAATGGGCAAATGGAGAGCAGAAGTAACTATAGTTTGCCACAGCACACAGATTTTGAGTGTTTGAGAATCCAGAGCAGATGGCATTACTTCTCACCTTCTATTCTTAGTTATTTTTTTCAGTGGTTAACTACTTCAGAGATAGGAATTTCTCTTATATATCTACCAACATACTCATTAGTGACTTCTGAAAAATAAAATTAAAATCGCTAGCTCTCATTTTCAGCATTAAAATGAACATAGACTTGGAGAGGTTGCTCAGCAAGTAAAAACATGTCTCACAAAGCCTGGTGAGCTGTTTGAGTCCTGAGACTCATGTGGTAGAAAGAGAGAACTGACTTCTGTAAGCTGTCTTCTGAACTCCACACATGTGCTTTGCCATGCTTACATTTGCACGTGCACACAGATACACACACACACACACAGATAAAGTAAAATAGCTTTAAAATGTTTATTTAAAATGAGCATAAGTTGTCTCAATATATCAACCATACACTGGGCTTAAGATTATTCTATTTGAAGTCATGTATGGCAGCACATGAAAGGACACCTGTATTCCAGCATGGAATGTTCAGCATTCTGAAAATATGGACAAAAAATTGGGAGTAAATTTTTTCTTTTGTAATTAATTTTACTTATTACTATTTTTTGAAAACATCATACATCTGCTCTTCCCAGGACTCCTTATCATTCATATCTCACCCAACTTCATGATCTTCTTTTATGATTTTTATTAATTACTTTTTACCCTGTTGACTGAAATTAGTACTTCCCATATATCTTTGAGTATGAGGTTATCCTTGGCAGCATGGAAAACCTATCAGTGTCCACATTGCTAAAATAAGAAAGAAAAAGACTCTCCCTCCTCCAGTATCCATCAGACACTATCCCCTCAACTACTGGGGATACCTCCTAAACACCTCCTTACTCCTACTGGAATTTATAACTGGCTTTATCTTGTGTAAATTTTGTGTGGATAACCAAGTATACGAGCCATGTTATATTCAGAAGACAACATTTCTCCTCATTTTCTAGATCTCGCATGCTGTCTTCCCACCTTCTTCATGGTGTTTCCTTAACCTCAAAGAAAAGGGGGTTGATATAAGCATTCCATCTGCATATGACCAAGCATAGTTACTTATTCTCAATACTTTTAGTAATAAGCATCTCTTCTTTAACCACTGCCCACTGGAATAACAAGTTTCTAAGAGACCAAGGTTGGGAACAGCACAATCTGTGAAATACACAAAAGTGTTTAGAAGTTTGACAGCATGAACATTTAGCAAAGCACTAAAAGTTTCTCTGTGATGACATATGACTTTTCTAGAATGTTCCCTTTCCTCTACTACACCAGTGGGCACACCCTGTCTGACTGGTTTATATTACAGTATGCAGGGTTAAGTACTAGGTAAGATCTTGGCTTGGATCCTGTGACTCTGGATAGGAGAGATTAGGGAATGAAAGACAGGTGGATAAGATACATGTACGATGAAGGTGGGGGTCAGTTGGGATTCTCTAATACTATCATGACTTGGAATCTCAGCATGTTCACGAAGCATTGCACAGTGAGAAATGGTTAGCCAGTCTTGGTAGGAAGTCTGTGTAGTCAAAGTCTTGGGTTGTAAACATCCAGAGGAAATAGTCACCATTGTTAATCTTTGATCAATAGTTTATAAACACGCAGATTCAGACTCCTGAACAAAGAAAGCTTTTTCATGCCTCTTGAGCCTACCACATATGGGTAACTACTTTCTTAATTTCCCATGAGTCAGCTCTAGAGGTTGTGGTCATGCCAACGTGCACAAACTCACAAGACTTCACTTACTCTGGGCTTCCTCTGCCCTCTACAGCGGATGTCTTCTATAACCCAGGAGCCTGCATTGCACTTTCCAGAACTATGAAATCTGACCAGAAGGGANGATAGATAGATAGATAGATAGATAGATAGATAGATAGATAGATAGATATTTTTCAAAATAATGAGCCGTACTCCATAATGTTTCTTCATATATCCTAAGCTTGTTTAACTCAGCCACGACCCCACCTTTTCTCAGACCTATTTAAACCTCTAATTCCTTTAATTCTCAATAGTCTCACCATTTTATTTCTTATTTACATATGTTCTATTATCCTCTTTTGTATTGCTATTTTTTTAAAGACTGCATAATCATTGGTACTTTTCTCACTTTATTTTGGTCAATTTTGCCTCTGGCTTTTCAGTTCCAGGTCCACACTACCTCACTGAGTCTTTTTGCCCCCAGTCTTCCCACTCTCTGAGTTCATCTCACCTATATTCTATTATTCTCTCTTAAATCCATCCCATGTCAGTGTTCTGTCTGTAATTTCATGACTTTCCCATGCACTTCATGTACACAAAGCAATAGAATTGAAACTGGGCCCTTTATTTAGGGCAGAAAATGAGGTATTTGTTTTCCTTTGCCTAGGTGACCTTATTCAGTATAATTTTGTTTTCATCATATCAAGTTATCATTTATTTTTAAAGCTGAGCAATATTCAATTGTGTACAACATTTTGGGTTTCATAATGGTATTTTACTTCTGACTATCCTGGAAGTGGCTCTGTACACCAGGGTGACCCTGAAATCAGAATCTGCCTTCCAAGTACTGGAATTAAAGGCATGCACCACCACTCCAGGCTTTAATGGGATTTTCAGACAGAGTTTAAGTGTGAACTTTAAAAATTATATCTTATGCATCAATGGTAGATACATGCCATTATGCATGTATCAAACTCGTAAAATGTATAACTCTCAGGCAAGCTAATGCTAACTATGGATGCTGGGTGACAATGATAAACACGGCAGCAGTCCACTTAGAATATGTGCAACACCATGTACAATGTCCATATTGCAGGAAATCATGGAAGTCCATCGGGACTCACATTCTACGTAACTTTTATTTGAAATTAAAATACCTCTAAAAGAAATTGATGAAAAATTAAAGAGCAATTGAGAAGACTGATTAGTACTTACCAGTCTCAGTAATGCAACTTAGGGAGATATCGCCCTCCTTAGAATACTGTTAACTGACTAATAAAACTTGCCACTCTGGTGTCCATAGCGTAAGCAAGAGACACACAGAAATTATTTTTTATTGTGAAGAAAGCATTTTAATACAAATATATCCTTGTGGAAAAACTATAGTGAAAATCAAAATTTCAAGGTATTTCACATTGTGATATAGAATCTTAATTTCTAATAGTGTCTGACTCTGCTCTCAGGGTCATTCTCGCTAGTGTATCATGATGTGAATGCATGCTACTTACGGAATGCTAGGCCTGGGTGTGTATTTCCCTTCTGCTCATGCTAGAAATTTCTAAAGCTGATTTCCAAGTCCTACAATCCTCACTTAAGGAAAAATGAAATTTTCAATATTTGCCTATGCTATGGCCCCAGAGAGCACTGGGACATTCTGATTGGCTACAGCTCCCACTGCACTGTGGTGATCTCTGTATCATGGCTGAATTTAGATCTGGAAAGAGACCGTCTCATAATCACACTTGCATTCACTTTCCCTTCTTCCTTGTGTTTGTCTTATTCTGCTAATAGGGTATTCCTTAGGGAAATTAGCAGTAATAGTGTAACGTTTTCTTCTGAAAGAGTTTTTGCTGGTATTTTACCCAGGATACTGAGAAGCACCATCAGAGAAACATGGAAGATATGACCTCCGTTAATTCCCCCAAGGTAACTGTGAGGCTTTCTCGCTCTGATTTTGTAGGTCCACACTCCCAGAAATGAACAAAAATACCCAAGGACACTGAGGGTCTAGGTGGCTGACCAAAGATTTGTGGAACACACTTTGGATAGGACATTCTCCAAGACAACTAGGTCAACGTTCATAGTGTTCTGACTGGAATTAATGGAACATTTTAAGTTGTTTTGGTGTCCCCTCTGCATCTGATGCAATATAAATATTATTTAAGATATAAAGCATTATTGTTGTCTATTTTGCTTTCTGTTCTCATCCCTACAGAGGGCAGGAACCCACTACAAGGCTGTTATCAGTGAACCAGTCTTTCTCTTACCCCAAGCAAGAGTCTCTATAAGCAAGAGCTCATGAGTGAGCCTGCTCATCTCTATTTAGAACTCAGATTCTGACTTGTGGGTGGAAGGTTCTTAGAAGGACTTCCCAGACCACTGACTTCTGTGTATCATTGCCCAAACATCACTTCCTTACTCTAACACCCCACTCTTAATTCATCTATTAAAGTCAATGTACATGTGACAGGTCCTTTTCCTCCATATAGTCTTACTTTAAGTTAGCCAAGTTCTTCTTTAAGATAGCCAAGTTTCCAAGCCCCTAAAAATAATCATGAATAAAGTTGCCACCAGCAACATCCCACCGGCAACACCCACTTAATAGCCATTCTTCATTCTTTAGTACCATTTGTTATGGCTTAATTTACGTTATTCCTCCTGAACCTTTGGTACATGCATTTTAATCTTGCCTATTCTGTTGACATGTTGGTACATATTTTAAGATCTAGTTTAAGGACTGTGCATAATAAAATAAAGACTTTTTTCCACAAGGTTGCCTGTGTCCCAAGCTAGCCTTGAACCTGCTATGTAGCTGCTGCTAGTCTAGAATCTTGGTGCCAGTTCATTCATCTCTCAAGCCTATCACCATACCTGGCAAAAACTGTAATTTCATTAACTAAGAAAGCTATCTGCCTGATTTCATAGTGTCAGTGAAATAGTCATTGTGTGGGCATATTAAAATTAATTTACTAGTTGAATTATGTCTTTACCAAAAAGTATTTGAAACCCATTATCATTTATCATCATATACTTTCTATATGCCTAAAATATTTGTAATCATTATATATATATATATATATATATTCCTCTATACTTAAACTTTCAAAACATTGGTGTCATCATTGAGAAGAGTTCGACAATGTAATCTTTAACTACTCTGGCCTTTGAAACATTATTTTAAGCTGGGTAGGGGTGGTGTATGCCTTTCTTTAATCCCAACACTTAGGAGACAGAGGCAGGCAGATCTCTGTGAATTTGAGATCAGCCTGGTCTACAGAGCAAGTTCCAGAACAGTCAGAGATGTTACAGAGAGAAATCCTGTTTCTTAAAACAAACAAAAAATTTAAAAATTCTTCATAGAATACACCAATATGTATGCTGCATATTTATAAGTTTATAACTTGAATATCATAAAAGTTAAATGATATCCTAGTTTTACCAGCTTTGTAAAAATATAGTACTCTAAGTTTAATATTAATTGAATAATAAGTAGAGTGTGTTGGAGAATGGTGATGAAATGGTAGTGTGAAGGCCAACCAAATTAAAAAGGGATGTGAAAGCCATATGACCAGTCAAAACAGGTGAGTGACCCACATGGCAGCTGAACTGACTCCCTCCCTAGATTTAGTTCCCAAAGACACATTCCATTGCCAACCTCCCCACAGTCCCACTTCACCCCTAGTCCCATTGTCCTGCCTCTGCCCCCAACTGTAGCAGTCTTCTCCTGCCCAAGTGCAGGGCATGACAGTCAGAAATTCCTAAGAGGTGATTGATATGCCTGCCAGCTGAATTGCCCCACTCCTTAGATTTTGTTCCCAAGAACCCATTTCCCTATCCCCCATCCATACCCACCACCACCCCCTTGAGCTGCTGTGCCCCTGGCTACTGATTACCCTCCACAATCTGATAGGGAGACCCTACTGCTGAAGAGACCACTTGCTTATGTCTGGATTTTAAGAAATTGAACTGGGATGCAACTAGAAGTTTCACTCCTACAGAGCAGTGTTCATGGTATTGGAAAGTACTACTGTGCTACTGAAGGAGAAGAGCAGTCATCAGTATCACCCAGTTACAAACCCTGGGATCTACAGCAGGAACTGGTGTAAGACAGTAAGACTTCTGCAATGGTAGTACTAATGTTATGAGAAAAGCAGCAACTTCTTTTTATTGGATTTAAGGCTCATCTTATGAGTTACAATGCATGCCTGACACTGCTAATATCGCTATGAAGATTATCTACTGATAAGCCATGGATCCTAGGGGAAACTATGCTACCATTGGTTTCTAAATGAACATAGTAATAAAATGATCCCTAGCATCGTATTGCTGTTACACACATAGATCAGTGTATTGCTCATCCCTCATCATAAAAGCTTCTTCTTGAAGTAGATGATAATTAACACAGAGGCCCACAACTAGACAATGTGCAAAGGGTGAGAAACTTTTAATTACTCACACTGGCAAGGAATGCCTTCATCAAACCTCCATTTCAGGGTTTGAAAGAGGAGGCAGAAAAACTTCAAACGCCAGAGGTTGTAGGCCGCTCTAGGGAAGCCTTGATTGATTCCCAGAAGTAGATCATTAAACCCTGTTGCTGATGACATCATACAACCTGTTTGAATGATAGAAACAAAGTGAGCCAGAACGGACTGGACACCTCTTTCCTGCTAGCTAGTTCTCATGGTACAGGAAGTATTGTGAAGGCTATTGTAGCAGCAAAGGCACAAAGACACCAACAGTCTTACCTAACTGTGCATCCTATATACAAATCTGTCACAAAGATGGTTCCTATTACACGATAATGTCATAACTGTTATGAAAGTAGACAAATGCTCTCTGATTGGGTTTGAGACCTTCTCCAAAGTAGAAAGTCCATAACTGGTATTCTAAACCTATAAAAATCATATGCAACCTGAAAGCATAGGACACAGGGCAGGAAAGAATATAATTCTAAGGTTTAGCTCAATTACATAGTGCCCAATCACCACCTTCTAAATATATGTTCATATCCATAGATAGTTACCACTCTCAGCCAAATCATAGAGAAATCTATTTCTGGAGTAATGTGCCAAAAGCATGGCCTTTTTTCAGGACAAGTTATTGAAAACAAGTGATAGTTGAGCATTCACCCCTAAAAAACAAAGTTTATCTTCTTCTCTAAGATTCAGGGAACTTTAGAGAAGAGAGGATAGAAAGAGTTGGAAGATACGAAGAGCTATGAAATGCCATCTTTGTAATATAGAAGCCATTACTATGAACTTTCACCAACTGTGAGTAACTGTTCTAGCCCTGCACAAGAATGGACCCATCAATATTTAGACAAGGATGGAGGAAAAACTCAAGGGGCTCCTCCCATCACTGATAAACTATGTCATATCTATACATTCAAGTAAAGAGAGATTCACTGCCTTCTAATGTACAGTCATTGGTGGTCTTACTATATCTCAATGGGTAGTCCCAAGTCAATGTTCACACAAATGACCTTGATTAAACCAAATAAGTCACAGACACACACACACGCATGCATGCACACAAACACAGAGAGAGAGAGGTGGGAGGAGAGGGAGAGACATAAAACAAAGTTATGAATATAGGATGGGATATTAGGGAGTATGGCATATTAAAAGGGCTGGGGTGTGGGATAAAAGAGAGTTGGGGTGTAACCAGAATGCATTATATACATGTATGAAAGGATCAAAAACTGGCTTAAAAAAGAATTGTTTGAGGCAGTTGAAATGTTTCAGCCTGTGAATTTTGAAGGCAAGTAGTTTCAAGTGCCCTCAAAGTTCTCTACACCCAGTGGCACAGCTGTAGAAAGTTTGGTGCATTTTAATTAATTCTTTTAATGGGACTAACTTCAAATTTACTGAATAAAGTTCATTGACAGAATCAAATGGGCTTTGGAAATGAATTTCTTATTATCCAGCTACCTTTGTAGATTCCCCAGATTCTAATCAAATTTTCTGCAGGTATTTTTCAATTACTATTTAATTCATTTTACAGTGTGTTTGCAATGTGTCTCTCATTTGGGAGACGGTCATTGATCTCACCTATCTAAACACTTCACTGTTTTTTCCTGGCCCAATTCTCTCAACTCTCTTTAGCTCTAAAAGCCTCAGCATATCCTTTGAGATTGAAAAGGAAAACATTCTCTGATGTGCCTTGCATTTGAATTGTCATTTCACCCCTTCAAAAAGCGCACTTTGGGTTCATGGTTAAGAAGAGTATGGAAGTCATGATGATGGAAGATCTGCGTGAATGACATTTAGGATGTGTTTGAGAAATGTAGGGGTAGCTCACACATAGAAGAAAGAAGTGTTGAGTACTCCAGCTTGGACTGTTATCTCGGATATCACGTAAGTTTAAAAACATAGGCATAGAGTGTAAAACTTCAGAGGCCTGAATCAAGATCAATTTGCAAAAACACAAAGGATGTAGACTTAGTAAAATTACATTGAAAATTGAAATGGATAAAATGTGAAATAGCACACCATGACAATAGGTTTTTAATCACTGTGTGTTGACTTAATTCAACAAACATTTACCTGGTTCCAACAACTGACCCTATGGCACAGTGAGGGAATGAGAATGTGAAGGTTAATACAGGACAGAGTTGAGACAGTTCAGATCTCGGCCTGTGCTCAGAGCTCTAGACTTCAGATAGTCTTGATTGGGGAGGGGAGAACTTGCCATTCATTGTCTCATTATAATTTGCAGGCTGGGCAATTACCACATTCTAGTAAGACTCCTGTTTCTTTTCTTCTTCCAGTGGTCTCTGAGAACATTCATTGGTATTTTACCAGTCTGACCCAGTACAAAAACACATGCATGACTCAACTTCACTTTGTCCTTATGAGACTAAGCCAGGGTAATGTATGAACTATTTCATAAAGGTTCAAGGATAATAAGTGGATTATTCAAATAATTAAAATTAGCAACCAGATTTGTGCTTCTGAAATGAAAATTTCCAGACCTAACATATCTTACAATGTGCTTTAGAGCAGGGCCTTCAATGCCTAAATGTTCACTATATATCATCTTATTAAAAATGAGAAGGGCTGTAGTGTGAGATAGGGCATGATTTCCCAGGCTATGTTTTGGCTCCTCAAGTCACCCTGTTTACCATGCCCTGCACACTGACATTTTCAGATATCTTTTTAACAAACAAAGAGACTTCTCCCCATCTGTCAGTCTCCCTACATCAATTCAGATTTACCTCCAAGTGCCCCTAAGTACACAGGATCTGCTGGGAATCCAGTTCTGAGTGAGTGGGACACTTAGAGAAAGGAAATCTCCTTTACATCCAAATACTCTCAGCTTCTCAGGCCACATATATTTATCTCAGAAATATTTGACAGAATGGATATGTCCTCTGTGATTACTCAATGTTTACTTCAGCTAAAAAAATGCCATGAAAATGTTATTTATAATCAATACTTAAGACAAAACAGAAGACATAGGCAAATAAATAAAAAACACAGTCAAATAAAAGGAAGATGGTACTGACTATTTTTAACTTTCTAAATTAAAAATGTGATGCTCCCATTAATTAAAAATGTACAGCATGCCTCTATCTGCTCAATGCTCAGAAAGCCTGATCCAGAAGCTTTCATTGATCACTCATTTTGTTTCTGTTTGAGGAAAAACCTGCGCAGAGTTCCTGCAGTGTTTTTGTAGTCTTTAGAAATAAACTATCACAAAGCACAAAGCTCTCCAGAAAGACAAATATTTTCTTCTTACAGTTTATAGGCATAGCACACTCGAAATCTGCTAGGAAAAAATGTATTATCTGAGGGAGAATGTATAGTATAGAAATAGAGAACATTGTCACAACATATTCAACCTTTGTCAAGACAACGTAAGTAATTTGTCTCCTTAGAGTCATAGTTTTCCATTTTCTTACAATGAAAATATCGAACAGAAAATGGCTAGATGTCTATAAGAATAGGGAACCATGAAAGCAAACAGCGTTAGATAAAAGCTATATACATCCTCAGCCTCTTTAATGGTTCTCCTCTTGGTAAAAAACTAACATGCTAAAAATGTTGAAGCCAAAATATCTTTCTACGACCAGACCCCAGGGATACGAGAAGGAAGGTCTTGTTTTCCATATGTGTCTTTCTCTAACTGAACACCACTGCCCAGAAACAATGTTGAGAGGTCATGACTGGAATTGAGAGGAAACACCCAGGCACCTGCAGAATGGAGTGGTGAACAACTGTGTTTCACCCCCACTTTGGTCCTAAATTCTATAAACCTCCCCTAGACTAGGAGCTGAATGGCATCCTGTTTCTGTGGGGTCACTCCCTCTATGTAAGAGCTCTGCATTCTTTTAATTAGACTCCCACCCATAAATCTTAAAACCCTTTTCTAAGCGCATCCTCTAGTTTTCTGTGAATGTGATTCTTGAGGTCACTGATTAGGTGAAAGATTTGTGTGATCACAGACAGCAGGTATCCCAATTCCCCATTTAAATTCCAGCCTAGAGAAGAAAGAAGGCGTTCATTGAGCCTAAAGACACACTATTTTTCTCAATTCGCTTCCACACTCAACTCTAGTCTCCGATTTACATTTATTACACTATGGTTCGTTCCTTGTTCCTCACAGCGCTTGGAAAGGCTTTTTTTTTTATGCGGTTAATTAATGTTTCCCTGTTTCTTTAGAGATTAAGTTACATACGTTTACGGCTCATGATCTATTCAAGTGTTTTACGTGCCTTTCTCCTGCAGTCTTCACCCTGAAAGCTCAAACAGCCATGGGTCCACAAAATCAACCAAGCCAACAATAACAAAAACATACAAACTCTTAATAAAATATAATGACTTTTCACCAATAATTGGAAATAGGAAAATAAGGAAATGTACTTACCATAAAGGAAGAAAGAGCTGAAGTCAGTGCAACTCATAGCAGCTGATTGATTCTATGGTGGCCTAGGAGGCCCAAATAAAGTTTTAAAAAATCTCTATTCTCTTGACAACTAAAATATAGAAAAGGTAAGGTATCAGGAGGTTCCCATAAATGCTGTTGCTGAAATTATTGTATCTTTTTTGTCATGTTTGGTTCTTGTCTCTTGGAATTCTGCCCTTTTATGAAGAGAAAGAGAGGGAAATAGATCTGGGTGAAAGGGGTTGTGGGGGAAAGCTGAGAGGAGTGGAGGGAGAAGAAACTGTGGTTGGGGTGTATTGTATGTGAGAAAATTTATTTTCAGCTAAAAATAAGTAAAAATACAAAAAGTAAGAAATTAAAGACTCACCAAATTTTGTTTAAAAATAGCATTCATATGAATTTATTTAAAATTTCATTGGCTTAAGAAATGTTGGAAAAAGAGGTCATATTACACAAATCAAGGTATTTTTAAAGAAATGTTTTCAATGAGGAATTTAATCTTGTGATAGTGCAATTGTCTTTTAAGCTTTTCTGGAAAGCATGGTATAAAGTGTATACGTTCAATGTACAATGTATACTTGTGTAAAAATATTCTTACAAAGCAGCACCATGCACAATATATATGCATTAAAGTGTATATATGTATGCATATATCATATTATACACACATATATTAAAAAATGAGGTTGTTTCTGTTAATAAGATCCTCTATTCTTTTTCTAAAATCTAATTTTTAACTGCTCTCTCAAAGCAATCAATAATTATTGCAACAAGCTACCTATCATGTTTCATAGAAAAATTTTGTTCAAGATCTTCAAAGAGGAAGATTCTTTGTTGAAATGAATTCTAAAAACTGGTTTCGCTTGTTTTAAGAAGGAAGTGTCAAAATAAGAGTGTGTTTCTTTACCAGGATGTGATGTGAACAGTTGTTCAGAAAATGGTCATTTCCTCAAAAGAGGGCTTACATGGAGCACTCACCTAAAATAGGTTCCCAAGAGAAGAGAAGGTGAATCAGAAAATATGCAACTTCTAAAACTTACTCTGACACGTAGACTTAGGAATCATGGAAAACCTCAAAGGTTAACTCAGGCAAGGCCAGGTGTTTATGTTTCAGGGACAGAACTCTCCCTCCATCCAGCATCCTCCATATCTATATTCATATAAAGCATTTGTTAAATACTTTCTTTTATATGCAAGATCCTCTTTGCCCAGTAAAGAAAAATAGTCACAGACTTGGCTCTAAGGCTAATAGGATATCAGAGAGGAGTAAAAATACAAATACCATCATATTCATATGAAGCAAAATTGACCTGGCTGTGATTAAACTAGAAGATAAAAGCTGAAAAATGAAATAAAATTTTATGCCCTGGCAATGCTGAAGTATGCATGGGCAGCCCATATATGGTGGTTCTGCTGAACTTGTCCATATTGGGTTTCATTGTCTAAGTGGATGAGGACAACTGACCAGGTATCTTCCTTCAAGGAAGAGGGTACCAGTTTCATTAAAGATGGTTGTGAGCTTACCATGTGAATCCTGGGAATTGAACTCAGGACTCTGGAAGAGCAGGCAGTGCTCATAACCACTGA
The DNA here is from genome assembly GCA_001685075.1 of Bramus lutescens. Lineage (NCBI taxonomy): Eukaryota > Metazoa > Chordata > Mammalia > Rodentia > Cricetidae > Bramus > Bramus lutescens. Next base: position 21,681 of record LOEQ01010969.1, read on the forward strand.
AACAACTCTCTATCTAAGATAAAACCTAACTAGAGGAATATATATATATATATATTGCATAATACTCAAAAGTCATAGAAAAACTGTATCTTTGATTTCAAAGAGGCAGGATCCAAGAACCAAATGGTTTAGGAACTACTGTGTATATAATTTCATAATTAAAACTACTGCATTTATTTTCCAATTACAATGCAAGAGATATTTAAGAAAATATTAAGCAAACTAATCCAGACAAACGATAACTCCTACAGAAAGTATTATAATTAAGGACTAGAACTGAGAAGCCATGATTCTTAATTATATATCCTGATACAGTGATAAATTAACATAACAAAACAGATTTAAAGGCAAATGAGTTTAATTAGCTTTACATGTTAAGGCTGTGGTCCATCATTGTGGAGAACTCATGGAGGAATGAGCTCGAGGCAGCTGTTTCTGCACTCAGAAATCAGAGAGCACATGCCAGTTTATAGCAGTATTATTTGTCATAGCCAGAACATGGTAACAACCTAAATACCCCTCGACTGAAGAATGGATAAGGAAAATGTGGTACATTTACACAATGAAGTACTACACAGAGGAAAAAAAAATGACATCTTGAAATTTGTGGGCAAATGGATGGGTCTAGAAAACAACATATTGAGTGAGGTAACCTGATATAGGAGGGTCATCTGTCTATGTGTTGCTTTCATTGGTTAATAAAGAAA
>LOEQ01010969.1:24021-49271 GCA_001685075.1 Bramus lutescens
AGAATAATGGGTTAATATAAGCTACAAGAGCTAATAAGAAGACTGAGTTAATGGTCCAATCAGTTTTATAACTTATGGCTATCTCTGTGTGATTTACTTTGGGGCTTGCCTGCTGTGGGGTCCCGGGCGGGACAGAAACCCCAATAAGCCGGCCCCCTCATGTTACAGTAACCTAGACCTGGAAAGACAAATATGATATGTACTCACACATAAGTGGCTTTTAGACATAAAGCAAAGAAAAATCAACCTAAAATTCACAATCCCAGACAACCTAGACAGCAAAAGACGACCCTCAGAGTGCCATATATAGATCTAATCTACATGGAAAGTGGAAAAAGGCCAGATCTCCTGAGTAAATTGGGAGCATAGGAATCATGGGAGAGGGTGGTAGGGGAGGGGAGAAAAATATATAGCTTAATAAAAAAACAATTAAAAAAAGAAATCAGAGAGCAATGAATGCTAGCGGTGAGCTCACTTTTTCTTTTTCATGTAGTTTAGGACTCTGGCCCATGGTGCCCACTGTTAAAGTGGGTCTTGCTTACTTTATTAAGCTAGTGTACAGGTTTGTCTCCTAGATGAGTCTAGGACCTGAAAAACTGGCAGTCAGTGTTAACCATCACACTGTGAAATAATATCTTCAAAATTATGCAGTAAAATGCTTATTGATCTACAGACAAAAACTTGCAAAACTATTTTAAAAGTAGAAAGGACAAAAACATTGTGATTGATAAAGTTGAATTGCCAGCATAAGGACTTGTTATTAAGAAAATCTAATGGAGCCAGGTGGTGATAGCACAAGCCTTTAATCCCAGTACTCAACAGACAGAAGCAGGAAGATCTCTATGAATTTGAGGCCAGCCTGGTCTACAGAATGAGTCCCAAGACAGCTGAGGTTTCAGATCTTTATATTTTTCATATTAATGAAATGTAACATGCAAAATATAAAGATCTTAAGAAATCACAAAAAGAAGTGATCATGCAGATAGATATTACCAAATTTGATTGTATATACAGCAAAATATTTAAGCTGAACAATTTGCAATGTTAGACTAAAGGAGTTCTGTGGTACAACAATTGTCTTTTTTCATTATTCTTGGGTATGATAAGACATTGGTTGATGTAGACATGGCATAAATTAATTCATAAACACATTTCAAGGACAGTAAATTCAACCAACCAAAATAAAAATTGAGGAAAAACACACAAGATTACATAAAAGTAAAATTACAAATTGAAAGCCAGGTCATGAAACTCCTTCCCAGTCTCTTTTTGTTACAGTCAGGAGCTGTTTTTGTTTTATCTTGATAACATGAATGCAAAGGGTTGTATCTGTCTGGATGCACAAAAGACAAAGTTTTTTTTATATCTTTGCAACCTCTTAGACAATTGTCTGTGGCACACATTACTTTCTGTATTAATATGTATTCAACAAAAGTAAACAAGGTTTTCTTTCTCTTCTATGTTTGTTAGAGTTTCCTGTGCTACTGGGAGATGTTTTAAATTACATTTCTTACACAACCTTGTCAATTGCGACAGGAAGTTTGGAAATTTCTGAACTAATAGACAAGATGCATACTTCACAAACACAAACCAGATACTTCAAACTGTGAATTAAACATAAACAAATCTCTCATAGGTCTCTGCTCTTTTTCAACACTGACAAGATAGACTATGCCTTCAATATGAAGATTTTAGTGTTGAATAATAAAAAATATTGGTAACATATGGGTTTCAAAACCATATATATAGTTTAAGAATATAAAAAGGTAGGGATAAAACTATTGTCTGCAAAATATTACTTGGTTAAATCTCTCTCTTTCTCTCTCTTTTCACTTCTCCTCTCTTCCTCTTTACTCCTCCCTTTCCCTTCCGGTTTCTATCTCTGTCTTTCTGCCTTGGATGGGTATAATACCATATAGTAACCTAAAGTTAATTGTTTCATTTGTACAAAAGAGCCCATTTACTATTTATATAACTGGAACTCTTAAACATGTCTCATCCCAAGAAAACAAATTGCTGACAATCATATGTTATATATCATTATGCACAAAACTGATTAGAGAGCCTAAATTAGGATGGAGAGATGGGACAGGCAATTTGACAACAGTTCCTTTACAAATCCCGTATTGTCTTCTCTTTGCTGTCTCCATCCTACTGTTTAATTGTTCATGCTTTTCCTTCCATACCTCAGCTGACTGGAAGAGGTTGCTGATGTTCTTGATGGATTTCTTCCCTTCTTCAGGCATTTCCATTCAAAGAATGGTCAGGTTTGTGACTTAACTGGTAATGACCCATCTTCTAAATTTTGGGACATGGGTCTTATGTTCTCTAAGCTAAACTTTACCTTATTTTGTTGCTGGGGTCCAGCCTTGGTTTGGGCTCAGGTCCTGAGTGGGAAAGGGGTGTCGGCTCAAGGAAAATTTCTGAGCACCAAGTGGATTGCACTCAAGTGTCCCCAAATAGATCAGGTTGTCTTTACTCACACTTAAGCAGAGTCTTTCTTACTAGGGTTACATGAACAGCTTTCTTGTTGGCTTCTATTTTGACTTTAAGAAATACATTATAAGGGATACATCATGATCATTATTCAAGCCCCTATTATTCCACTTTATGCTTCCCCAAATACAGCTTCCCATCCCTTACATAACCTTATTCTAGACATACAATTCAACATTCCTGCAGGCTTAACTACATGTTGAGCCAAACCCATCCTGCTCTTGCAGCACCTTATGCCAACAATTTGCAGCTACAAAGTTAAAAAGCGATAGAGATGGGTACAATGCTTTAAGGATAACAGTATTTAAACCCAGAGAATTCCTTCACGTCTGCAAGGTATGTTTTTATACAGCTCCCTTTTCTACAAGAGGGCCTCATGACTAAGTATATCTGCAAAAGGCAGACTGACAAAACACTCTTTTTGTCATCACACTGTGCCACACTTCTCCCACCAATATAACTTTCCATGTATGGTAAAGATGGATCCATCTATCCCACATTTTCCATTGCATTTTTTTCCTCTTGGAACATACCAAATCCAACCAATGATTCTATGCTTGGTGTCCAGGGAATCTACTCCCAACAGCTGGCACCATGTGTATTCCAGAGGGTTTTTCCTCATTCTGTGTATGCGTGCCTTACTCTCTTTTTCAGAACTGTGAGACAAGATTAATGTTTCAACTATTATTTTCTCATATGTTCCTGTCTTTATTGAGCCAGAGAAATTTACAAGATTAAGAGTTGTAGTTAGTAACTCCATATAAGAAATTTGAGAAGCATTAGTGCCCCCCCATTGAATCTTAGGGGAAACTAGTCAAGAAATAACAGAATTTACAGCTATTGCATGTGTAACTGAGAGAGAAAAACAAAAAATTGCTCAAAGAATCACAAATATAATGAAAGATAAAAGGGCCTGCAAGCTGTATGAATTTTGCAAATTCCTACACTGTCCTGTAGACTACTGGTCATCGCCATGTGACAGTCCATTTCCACAGAAGCCTTGCACTGATGAAACCTGTTGGACACGTAACTGTATACTAATCTGACACTAGACTGCACAGCTTCCAACACTGCTGCAAACTCCCTTGACTGAGTCCCTAAATATGAGCACATTTCACAGTTAAGATTATAACTTGAATGATAAAAATATAATAGTAGTATAGTAAGACAGAGACTATCTAAGCTAGTAACTTGGAAGAGATAAACTATTTGGTGAGTATAGCTACAAGAAAGAAAATGGAAAATGTAGCGTCCTAGAAATTACATTTCTCTTGCTTTAAACCCCTATTCAGATTCTAAAAATTTGATGCTTTATAGTAGCAACAGTCTGTACCCTAAGGAATCTAGGCACCAAGTGAATCCAGTGATTTGTCAAATCCTATAACTAGAGAAAAACTAAAATTGAATAGTGATGGAACTTACCTGAAACCAATCTGAAAAGGAGATTGGAAGTAGTTTTAGCCTGAAGAGGAGTGAATTCTCAATTGATTTCCATGTGCAGTGGTTTATGATCTTAAACATCACAAGCATGGGACCAAGAGCAGTTCAAAGCAACATTCCAGTCATATCAATATTTTCTTCTCTCTATTCCATATAGTGTGGGTCTATCTTGACATAGCCAATGCAAAGGCAAAGTGAAAGTCGGAGGATGACAAGGAGAGATTACAGGATCAGAAAGTCTGGATGTGATGGTGACACAGGATATTTGGCACCCCATTAGTATCCAAAATTCATTCAATGGCTCTGAATGGTAAGGCAAGTATCTTCTTTTTCCTTCAACACTTCCTGCATGTCTCCGCAAAGGTGTAGGCTTCTTGGAAAAGGACATCCATCCCCTATACAGGAAGAGGATTCTTCAGTGGAGGATGTGGGATATCTGTGCTGTCTCACTAGAACCTCAGACAAGCTCTCATAAGAGACAGGAAAGCAAAAGCAAGGAGAGGGTGAGGTGGGGAGGAAAAAGGGAAGGAAAGTCGAAAGGACAAGAGATATGAAGGAAGATGGAAAAGATGATAAAGAAAAATAAATGAAAGAATAAAGACATGGGGAAAGGAAAGAAAGAAGGAATTTATCATGTTGATTCTGTAGTTCCATATCTGTGGAACTATTCTGGGGGAAAGTCTCTAAAATGAATGTCTTGTACCTTCAGAAAAAAATTAAAGTGTGTCGTAGAGGGAAGTATCATTAAGTGCTATAGCATAAAGGGAAGCCTCATTCAGTGCTAGATCTGATCAATGACAACCAGTGCATTGCTTAGGAACTGAGAGAACGGTGAAGCTATTTTGACAGATCTGTAAAAAAACAAGCAAAAAGTTTACAAAAAGTATGTTATGTTTGTGCAAATATAGCCTTTGTCAATAACTCAAGTAAAAGTAACAAAAAGAATTATAAGTAGAAATGTGAGAAATAATTTCCAAGCTATAGAGCTACCTCATGATAATCCAGACCACTAGTAAGGAGGAAAGGTGGGAGCTAGATTCTTGGGGTAGGTGTGAGAAGAAAAAGAGCACAGTAGAACCTACACATTGATCACCAATGTTACAAAGAAAACATGTTCTAGCTGAAAGGACATTTAAGGTTACATCAAGAAATAAGGAGCACTGAGAAAGATAAACAAGATTGCTTGTATCTGGTCATCAGACAACCAAACTGACCAACTAGAAGAAAGGCAGGGGATCTGAAAGCAAGATGAGGGTGTGCAGGTCATCTGGCCAACTGAAGTTCAGAGAAATATATTGAAGTCATTTTCATCCTTTAATATATTCCTCTTTGATGCAACTAACTTTAACAGACTAAATTACAACTAGGGACAGCTTCCACAAAGTGTCCGCATATTTCAGGAAAAAGACGACCTCACAGGCAATGAGCTAAACATGAGGAAACAGAGATAGACTTCAGATCCACTTTGGCATCTATGACAAGAGTAGGTTCCATGGTGGGTCGACCAGCTGACCATATGGATGTGAGAATAAGCAAAGCATAGATTTACTAGCAACCATCAAGACACCTGCAAGGTCAGCAGTATCAATGGCAGCCAGACCTACTCAAAAGAGTCAGAAACAGAATGGAGGTTAGGGAATTCCAGCCACATTAACTTGGCCAGCAGTATGTGATCCTCACCATGTTCGATATAGAACATCAAGAAAAATATACATATGTAAGTATGTATGTGTGCCTATGTATGTGTATATATGTGCATATACATGTACGTTTAGATATTCATTCTCTTTTAAGTATATGTATTCATATATATATATATATCACCATATGTATTATTTAAACCCATATATAAACAAGATTTATTAGAATGACTTACAGGTTGTGGCTCAGGTAACCCACTAATGGCTGCCTTTAAACAGGAACGCCAAGATTCTAGTAGTTACTCCATTAAAAATGCTGGATGTCTCAGCTCATCTTCAGTCATAATCCCAAGGTCGTTGCCACTGAAGAAATGAACTTGCTAGTGAGGCAAGAGCAATCAGGTAGAAAGAGCTTCCTTCTTCTCTGACCTTTGTATTGGCTGCCACGGAAGGTGTGTTTTATATTAAATATGTATCTTCCCACCTACAAATATAAATTAGAAGTGTGTCTTTCCACTTCAAATGATTTCATTAAGGAAAATTCCTTCATTGGTATCCCAGGTACCTAGGTTTTATTTAACTTCAGATGTGGTCACATTGACAGCCAACAATAGCAAGCACAATTTGTGATATGTTCAATGAATTAACATGTGAATTAACCAATCTAAATAGAAATTACCTCATACTTTGTCAAGTTTCTTCCATAAAACCTATAAAAAGACCCTAAACAGCAAACAGAGTAGTTTTCTTCCTCCACTGCAAACCCAGGGCATTTTGTGTCAGTTTTCATTAGTTTCTCACATTTATTTAATTTCCTCTAGGAAAGGTTGATTTTACTTTGCTTACTACCATTTTCATATCTTTATTAATCATTGGTGTGAGTCTATGAAGTCCATTTCAGAATACATTTGGGAAACCTTAAGTTTTCTGGCACATTAGTTCCCCTGGGCATGTCTCTGTGGCCTAAGAGATGTACAGGTAGTCATCAGATGGAAGGGAAATTTATTGAAATTGCTACAATTGTTCTGAGATTCCTCTACCAAATTTTTTCTCCTTCTTCCCTCTTTCCTTTGTTTCTTTTCTAGTCCCTTCCCTTTCTTCTTTTGTGCTTACTTTGCCTAGAATTATTTTTTATCTCAAAATGGGTCCTTATCCCCTCTTGGAATTGTGGAAACTATAAAAACACTAAGCAGCAATTAAGCAATGAATAAGTTTCTTTATTCTTTGCCGAGAATAGGAATAATTGTAGACCCATTAGACACAGGGGACATCGACCTCAGAAGAACCCTTGCCGTTGGGATGTTATGCATATAGACATCCTTACATTAAAAAATGAAGAAAAAGAGAAAAAGGAAAGAAAAAGGAAAGATTAGAGTGGGGCCAAAAACTCAGCTAGGTCGTTCAGGAAAAACTCAGAAATGCTTGCTTCCCTCCTTCTTGTCTCACAAACAAAAACCTAAAGTCTTTGATCTACTTATGAAAGAATCTTGTATTTATGGTATAGGAGACTTGAGGGATTCAGGGCTCTTCTATATTTCTCTAGTTGTTCACACAACATAAAGACAAAATGGATCCTTCCAGAAGGACCTATAATTCATCAAAATATGGGTAAGTTTTGTTAGCTTCAGAAAGTAGAGAAATGCATAGCTGATACTGTGGCATTGTAACACCACTTGTTTCACAGAGGCATATCTTTATGATGTCAATAGAAAGCTTCTAATATGGCCAAACTGAATAAAATATTTAGTCCATCTGTTGTCAAGTGCCAGCTAGAGATTGCTATAATTTAGAAATATGGTTGTTTCACGGATCATGTGTCCTCCTACAAAAGCAAAGAAAAACATGGGGCAATTGATGAAAGTAGGGTCCTACAGGGGACAAATTCCAGGTTTGGCAGAGTCAGAAAGTCCTCTGCCATGATGTCAAGTTAGCTCTGTACATCCTCTAGTTTTGCTGTTGGATGTGAAGAGGTTTTTGAAAAACTGAAATTGGTTATCATGCCTCTGCCAGTTTATTTATTCCAAATTCTGAAAACCCCAACATGATTTATCTCATATTAATGTTGCATATTGGATAGTTCTTACTGCTTGTCATACACTGAGAGGAAACACTGGCCTGTGTCCATTAAGGCTTCTCATCTGTGAAGATTCATTTACTCACCCAAAGAAAAGAATTCTAAAAAGTGGGAGTTTGCATCTGTAGTTAACTGTGCTTATCTGTGAGCTGTCAGAAGTTTACAGAGCTGTGATTCCCGGTCTGGACTTCATGTGAATATACATGATGTCTGTAGCAAGTAACTGTGGAATTTCTTTTTAAAAAAAAAATGATGTTTTGCTTTAATGAGAACAAAAATGTCTGATGAGAACTTGATAGCATATTTGTTAGTGGCACTCCAGCTCCCTGCTCAGTTGTGAGTCATTCATGCTACGGCTCACGGAAGACAGGGCAAAGCCTCTGGTGCCAAGGATTTTGCTATAGAGCTGAAAAGTTGGCAACAAAATGTGACAAAATCTAAATTTAGAAATGACATTTAATACAAGAAACTTTTGTTTATTTTCTAATTAAATTTTGTAGTTGTTTGTCTGTGCTTGTATGTATATGTTTAGGGATGTGTGCTTGACAGGTACACACATGTAGATGCCACAATGTAAATATCTGGTGTCTGTTTCTACTGCTCTTCACCTTGTGACCTTAGTTATTTAGTTATTAGCTAGTTAGTTATTCAGTGTTTTTAATGTGCACATGTTTGTTTATTCCTATGGGTTTCCATGAAGAGTCTGGAGGTTAAGGTTAGAATGTTGTCTGCCTCAATTGCTCTTCCACCTTATGCTTTGAAATTGGTTCTCACACTGAATCTTGAACTTGCCATTTTGCTGGACAATGAGTCCTCAGACCCAAGTCTGCCAATCTGTGCCAATAAACACTGGAATTTCAGACATATGTGGTCACACTTGTGTTTTAATTAGTGCTAGAGATCATATTCAAGTTCTTATAATTGCTGAACAAGTACCTTATCCATTGAAACATGACCCCAGCCTCAATTTTCCAAAAATATTTTAATAAAAAAATGGGAGCTATGATAAAAAGGAACTGTGACCTTTCCTACACCCTACTACTTATGTGCTTTGTTAATAATGGAGTTTCATTAACAAAATTATCTGAATAGAAAGATTTTAAAGGCAGTGATATAGTGTTGCTATGCCAACAATCTATGTAAAATTCATTCAAAGCCTTGGAGGCATACTATTGGCAGGATTTGCTACTGAATAGTCCCAAACTTCATACATTTCTTTTTTGACCAACTTTACCGGGAATCTGGTGGCAGTTGGAGTGTACAGAATGAATCCTTCTAAAGAGGAAGAGATTTGAAAAGTTTCAATTGGTTGGTGTCTGTCTGGGTGGCTGGCAGTCTTTCAGTTTTTAAGAGCTAAAGTTCAGAGAGTAATGAAATCTCAATTGATGTATGTCGTTACCACTTTTAAAACAGTAGAGAACCCTGACCTACTTAGAAGGCAACATTTCCATTCTACCACATATTACATTTTTGTAATTTCTTTTAAGTATCAGTTTTCCATTAAAGCAAATGAATCAAACAATAAAATAAACTATTTCTCTACAATTTTTCAACCATTATGTGAAAATGGTCTAAGGCTTTACTCACCAATGGCTTTGTTAGAACTCTTAAGTGGCATTCAGAAATCAACATGGAAGGTCTTCTGTTAAAGTCATGTGTGTGGCAGGGCAGGCCTGCCAAGTTGTATTGAATTTACTTCCCTTTGCTGATTCAACGACATCCTCCCCTAATCAAGTCCAATGAAAACAAGTAGCCCTGGGATATCAAATCATTTGGATCCAGAATAAAGAGTACAAAGAAGTCTGTTGATGCAAGAATTTTGTCTACATGAAAAGGCTCCCCAGAAAAGACAAGCTGGAATGTGTGGGCTTGATGAAACCTTTTCAAGTGCCTCTGTTGGAGCAGGCATGGGGTTGAGAAACTAGAAGTGCCAGCTGGAAGCATGGTTCCTATTGGAAGCCACCTTCTCAGGAGAATAAGCCATATTTTCCACAAAGGAGTCAAAATGTAATTCCTGTAGAGTGATGGATGTTGGTAGTGAACTAAGATAACAGGCAGCATTCTACCAAATACTGTTTTTCTAATACTTGGCAGTTTAACAGAAAGATTATTTCAATGTAAAATCGCATTTTGTTTGAAAATAAGCAGGATATTTGTTATATTACTTTTAAAAGTCTGTGTGAATAGGAAAACTTCATTTCTGCTGTACTCTGAGTTAGAGTATGCATGCAAATTAATATAAACTAATAGACCTAATGGATGACAAAGCAAAAGAACCCCTTTTATTAGTAGTAATAATAATAGTGGTAATAATAATAATAATAATAAAAGCATAACAAAAGTAAAGATGATTGATTTGCATATTAGCATATAAGTCCTACATTTTTGCACACAAGGGGTGATGGAGAAAAGAAATAAATGTTTCCTTAGTAGGCAAGCATCAGCCTAGCATTACTTGAGAGACTGACCAGGACATTTCTGTGATGTACTTGCCTCTGTTTGGCATGCACGTTCTGTTCGGTTCCAGCACACACAACAAGGCAAGTGGGTATGCTTCAGGGAGGTGTGCTCAAATGTGATTGTATCTGAGCAATTATTAATTTCTTCTGGGGAATTTTCATAGACTAACTTAATGCTGAGGTTTAAAACAAAGACATAGTCGCTATGCCCTAACAATGCAATCTGTACCTTTCATAATAAGACTTTTGCTATTAAGTGATGGTTGTGGTTATATTTGTATTTCACATCTTATCGAAGAGAATTATTAGAAAGAAGAAAATAATTAGCAAAGAAGATAAAGTGTCATTTAGAAGTGATGTAATTTACATTATTATATAGGTGAGATTCCTTATACTGTAATGAATATTTGAGACAAAGGGATGAGAGATTTTTTGGGGGGCTTACCTTGATAGTTCCAATACATAATTTCAATCTCTTTGCTTTGATCTATCTTGATGCAACATCGTGTGTGCTGGGAGAAAGCTGCTACTTCACAGCTAAAAGTAAAGAAACAGGGAAATAAAGGAGGTTCTAACCTCCAATCCTCTACAGAGTCACACTTTTAAGACTTCAGGTTCTCCCACTAGACCCTACAAAAGCTCCATCTCATCCAATAACCTGAGATCAGGAGTAAGGTGTTCCTACATATACCTTTGTGGAGAGCATAGAAGATTCAATGACTGAAGTGACAAGTTATCGTCAGACTCTATAAAGACAATTCTTAACTAAACAGATAAATGACGTGCCTTCAGAGTTAAACACATTTTAGATGTGAAGAGGACGAGACAGCAGACCAGGGCATGGTATAAAGGAGGTGCAGACATCGAATGTATGTCCACAGAAGACTACGATATCCGGTCTGGATTTCCAGAGTAAAATCCATTCTCAAAAGTCCAAATGAGAAAAAGAACAGATAAAGATAATAAAGAACTACCAAATCATATTTACTGATCCAAAAATAAATTTATATGTAAAATGAGAGTAGGAATAAATTCATTGTTTATTAAGAATCTGGTATTACCAAACTCATAATTCTGCTTTTCTATGGTAATTCTGCTTCCTTTTCTAGGTCTTGGTTGGTTAAACAGACAGAAAAACATAGACGCAGCAGTAGCTATGATCAAAAAAATTCATGGGCACTGCTTGCATGTACTTTAAATTATAATCAACTGTGAAACCTGCTTTTTTCTATTCCAATCAGAGTCTTCTTTTTCTTTTTTACCATTTTCTTAAATTTATTTATTTATTTATTTTATTATTTTTAAAAAACTATCTTTTCTCATTTTACATATGAATTCCAGTTTCCACTCCCTCCTCTCCTCCTATCCCCTCCACCTTCCCCATTCCACCCAACCCATCATCTACTCCTCAGACAGGGTAAGGCTTCCCATGGGCCATCAACGGAGTCTAGCACATTGCTTTGAGGCAGGACCAAGGCCCTCCCCACTATACCTAGGATGAGCAAGGTATCCCTCCAAAGAGAATGGGTTCCAAAAAGACAGCACAGGCAGTAGGGATAAATCCTAGTCTCACTACCAGTGGCCCCACAGTCTCCCCCAGTCCTATAACTGTCATTTACATTCAAAGGACCTAGTTTGGTCCTGTGCTGGTTTCCTCGCTGTCAGGCCAAATTCATGGGATTCCATTAGCTCAGGTAAACTGTTTCAATGGGTATTCCCATCATGGTCTTGACCTCTTTGCTCATATTCTCACTCCTCCCACTCTTCAACTGAACTTTGGGAGCTCAGCACAATGCTCCACTGAGAATCTCTGCCTCTGTTTTCATCAGTTGCTGGTTGAAGGTTATATGGTGATATTTAAGATAGTCAGCAATTTAACTACAGGACAAGGTCAGTTCAGGCACCCTCTTCACTATTGCTTAGTCTCTTACCCGGTGTCATCCTTGTGGATTCCTGCGAATTTTTCTACATTATGATGATCACGTCTTCCTGCCATATGACCACTGGCTCTATTGTTAACATGTTGCTTTTTAGGTTGTTGAACGAATTCTTGCATTATCACCTACCCATGTCTTCAGTTGGTACCAACAGTGTCTTTGCCCCTTGGTCCAATCCTTACAGTTGCTGTCTGTGTCTTAGGGAGCCGCTCTTGGTTTGCTCTGTGCAGTTGCTGCTGTCTGTGTCTCAGGAAGCCATTGATGTCTCTCTTAGTTCCCTCTCTTGATCTGCTCTGTGAAGTCCCAGCCTGTACTTCAGGTTTCTAATGAGGTTTCAGGAAATGGGTGAGTTTGGGAATGGTGTGGGTCTAGTAGCTTACAGGGCCCCATGGATGGGGGATTGTTTAAGGAGCCTACCTGCAGGAAGTTTGCCCTGATGGCTGGCTAGTGAAGTTGAGGCAGGTGGCGGAGGGGCCCGGGGTTTTGCCCCTGGTACCAAAGGCCTAGAGAGTGTGGTGCCAAGTTGGGTGGGTGATCCCTCACCTCTTGGTATTGTCTGTGCTGGCTGTTGCAGCCTGTGCTTTGGCATTCCTCTGAGGTCACGGGTGATAGGTAGGCTTCATAGTCTTCTTTTTCTTGAATGATTTAGCATCTGAAATCTTGATTTGCTACTCAAACATGTAGATCACTTGTGCACTACCTTCTTCTGCTGTCTTTTGTTTTGTTTATCTTGTTGCTAGTTACTTTTTAATATTGACTTTTGTGGACAAGACCGCCATGAAGGCCTCATTCCATTCTATCTTACATCCTACCATACACTATTCACAGACTCTCATATGGATGAGCTCAGCTGTGCAACCCAATGAAATCCCAGCTGAATTGCACTGGTTTTGCAGTTTTGAGGATATACGCCATACTTTCTATTTCAAATTTGTTTCTAAACTGTCTGTTCTACTAGAGTCTTCAACTGACTACCTAGCTGGCCTGTGGCTTTCAGCTCTAATCTTGGGTACTATCACAAGGTTTCCATTTTCTTTCACTGGAAATCTATTTTATATTGCAAATTCTCTTAAGTAACAGATGTGAAGAGAATACAAAGTGAATGCTTCAGGCAGGTTTTTCTTCTCAAGAAACTCTGACAGTTTGTTTTAGTATATTCTGGTTTTCTGTATGTCCTATTCAATAATGATTTAGTGATTATTATGCTAGCAAATTAAAAAAATGTGTTTGGCTGTCTTCATTGCCCTAATATTTTCTACTAGCTTCATTATAAACTGGCTTCTGTTGCTGTTTTCAATTTGCCATGTAGAATTCTTGGCCTCCACTCACACCAATTATTTGTAATAGCCCCACATACATAAAACAGACTGGGGTTGTTTTATGCATTCATTCCAAAAGCACGTCCTCGCAAATTTAGTTTATTATAATTTTAATTGATTGAAAGCTTTCTAGTTTTGTACTAAATATTACTTTATAATTCAATTCCATCTTTCTGGTTTGTCATTATATGTTGTCATTATATTGGCTTGTCATTGCATATTTGTTACATATTGCCATAAAATCCTTAATTAGTAGTTTATTTAGTTATAGATCAATGGTACTTCTCCAACTTGCAATATGTCCATATGTATTCTCTTGTTTCAATTGTCTATTTTTGGAAAACACCATTGTTTTAGATCAATTTTAAGTTTAAATGAAAATTAAGCAGGAAGTATAGAAAGTGTCCATATCTTGTTGCAGAAGGATTGGCTGATTGGCAGGTATCTAGTCTGAAATTATAGGTGGGAGGACAAACTAAGAAAATGATGGGAAGAAGGGCAAAGTCAGAAGAGATACCAACCAGCTGCCAAGGATGCAGGACATATAGAAATGAGGAAACAAATCATTAGCCATGTGACAAAGCATAGATAAGAAATAGGGCTAACTTAAACATAAAAATTAAATAGTAAAAAGCCTGAGCTATTGGCCAAACATCTATAATTAATATTAAACCTCTATGTAGGTTATTTGGGAACTGATGGGTGGGACAGAAACTTCAGCCTACAATATCTGTACCTCGTCTTACTCCATATCTCTCTATTATTAATTTATTTCATTAGTTTAGTGTGTTCAATATAGTTCATGAGATAATAATTCTCATACTTTATCTTTAAATAAGTTGCATAGAATGCATGGTTCATCATTTGTGTGATTAGTTCTTTGGGTTTTGTTGAGTACATCATGGGCACATTACCATCTCATGTAGTAGAGTTTTGCTGCCATGAACAGCCCATGTATCTGTTCTTTTCATGGTAACTGATTAGTGATTCTTCCATTTGTAGATGGTCATGTAGTTTAGCTTATATTGTATTAAATGCATAGCCTCTTTAGATTTTGTGGTGATTTGAATAGGAATGGCCCCCATGGACTCATGTGCTTGAATACTGCGCTCATAAGGAATGGCACTTTTAGGAGGAGTGGTCTTGTTGGAGTAGACGTGCATTGTTAGAGGAAGAGTGTTACTGTGGAGGTGAGCTTGGAGATTTTATATACTCAAGCTAAGCAGTCTCCTTCTGCTGATTACAGATCAAGAAGTAGAACTTTCACCTTCTCCAGCACCATGTTTGCCTGCATGCTGCCATGTTTCTCACCATGATAATAATGGACTAGACCTCAGGAATGATAAGCCAGCCCCAAGTAAATATTTTCCTTTAGAAGAGTTGCTGTGGTCATGGTCTATTCCCAGAATAGACCTAATTAATTTAACCCTAATTAATAGAAACCCTAATTAAGACAGACTTCAATGAACGTTTAAATTTCTTTCATTTCTTTTATTCTGACTTACACATTACAATTTCATTGTTGAACACTATTCCATGGTGTTCCTTCTGCACAATGTGTTTATCCACTCATGCATTGAAAACTCCTTGCATTATTTTTATTTTTTAGTTTGGGGCAATGATAATAGTTATATGTAATATCTTTCTTCCTGCTGCTAAGCTGTCTACCTATGCTCCCTCCTTTCCTCCCTCCCTCTCTCCCTCCCTCCCTCCTTCCCTCCCTTCCTTCCTTTCTTTATGCCTCACTTCTTCTGTATTTACCTTTTGTTTAAGAAGGCTCTGTTAGCGCTGTCCCAGGGGTTTAAAAGGTCTAGCTGAATTTCCATCTGTCTTTTCTCTTGTCCACTCATCTGGACTTGTGACCCATTCATCTGTCTGACTAATGAATCACCCTTCTGAACATGTCAGCAGCATATGTCCCCATTTATTTATCTGGAACTTCTACTTTATTTCTACAGCTGGACTCAACTCTAAAGCCATGTTCTAACATGTTATCCTGTAGAAGTGCAGTGGACCTCTCCAAAGGCTGTCAAGCCATAACAGACTGTGTTTCTCCCAGCTTTGGCCTTGCCAGCTCTTGGCTTCTTTAGCCCTGTATAGATAATTTATAACACATGTACATGGATGAGTATAGATATACTTACTGTGTGCTGTAAAGTGTATGCTCCAAAAGTTATATTAATCATTCAGATTGAAATAAAAGAGCCTGTGGTCTGTCCAACCAGGGACATCTGGAGAATTTCTATGAATGAAGCTACAAGACCTTGTAAATTTATTGTCATTCAATGAATTCTAACATTATTTGAGGACACAAATGTGTTCATGAATGTTTCTGAAGTAGTGTGTTCGCCACAGCTACGTGAGTCCGTAGAGGATGTTTCCCTTCTCCAGGTGAGGTAAACCCTGTTAAAATACTCTCCCTTGATGGCAGTATCTTTTATTGAGGATTACAAACTTACCAGGTTGTATTTCAAAAATGCTACTTTTCCTTTTCTGAGGCCAGAAGGCATTTTTCTTTCATCTTCACTCTGAAAACCGGTCAGTCTGCTAGAAGTAAAACCCATGACAGCATGGGACTTCCTGGGTGTTTTTTTTTTTTAATCAGACTACACAGGTCAGTCTCCAGAAATGAGCCCTTAAGCCTTAGATGCTTCTGTTAGCTGCTTGCTGGCCCCAGAATTGACTCCTGTTTAAGCTGTGAGTCTATCATTCACTTTTTTTTTGTATAAAGCATTGTGCTGAGCCTCAATTTCCATGTGTATTAAAAATAATGACTTTCAGATTCTTCAGTGTTTTACTGATGAGGAAACGAGTAATGATCTCTAAATTACTTGACTATCTGAAGATAAAGCAGAATTGAGGAATGCTGAAAACAAAGAGGATATGGTAAGGAAGGATCATAGAGTCTGGCTGAAATTTCTTGAGAGCTGAGAATAAAGAGTTCCAGTAAAATGGCCACTACCTCTGAAGGATGCTAATAGAGGCAATATTCCTTTTATTGAGGGACATTTATGGAGAAGAATGTTAAGGTTTGCCACAAAGCATATAGTAACCTTGAGTATGGCCTTGTTCCTTTCCTTCATTATTTTCTAGAAATCTCATAAGTGAAACTAGTTAATTCCTTCTAGAGAACAAAACATCTGAACGTACCACATAACTAATATGACCAGGGTTTTACTTTATCAGCTATAAACCTATCAGATGCATTTGAGGAGCCAAGCTGGGATTTCATTCAGTTCCTTATCAACAATTTGAAAATGTAACTACATAATGTGCCAAAATCCTACATATGATTATTCTAAGGACAAGTAGGCAAGAATCTCTTTTGATGAACACACATCATAGCAGGCTCATAGGTTCACTATCATTCTTAGGTAGAGAGCACAATTGAAGTTAGCATAGGCTCACCGAGACCCTGTCTTAGCCTCAGCTGTCAACTGGAAAGAATTATTGGATATAATTATTGGAACAGGATCCAAGTGGCAGCTTTGGCATTGACTCCTCATGTGTATGTCTCCTGGAAGCTATAAGATTACCAGAGGTTTTTTTCACTAGCAAAACTTGTGTGTTTAACTGTAATTCAGGAGCTTGCATGTTAAAACATACTTCTTAGAGGAAGATGCAAAGAGATTACATTGTCCATCATCACAGAAGTCAAGTTAGGAACAAAGAATTCTGCCAAGCCCAGAAAGATCAGGAATCCTCTATCCTACAAACAATTTTTTTTTCTCTTTTGAAACAGGGATCATTCAGACCACATTTTCCTCCTAATAGAATTAAAGGGAAAAGGAAAAAAAATGTTGAGACAACCTTATAGAGTATCAGGTCCTTGGGGAAAAAATAAATCTGAGGAAATGGCCCTCATGTAGAGGGTACCCTACTGTGAACCCAGGATTAGGCACAGATCACACCAAAACAAACAGTTTCCACAAACACAAAGAGATCCTTTATTAAGCAAGGCAAAGAGACAAGGTGATTGGATCTGAATCAGGCAGTAGCTGCAGCAAAGAGTTTTGCAAGGGTCAATTTTAAGAGGGAAAAGGAAAGGTCTGTGTTAGAATGAGATAGAGGGAGTTGGGAAGTTCTGATTGGGTATTTTAATTAGGCTCATCAAAATAATGAATTTCGATTGCTGAACGTTGGATATTTTGATAATTGTACCTTGGTGATCAGTCTCAGGAATGAGTCAGGCATAACAAAAAAAGGCCACTCAAGTAAATAGATCTTGGTGGCTATTTAGGAATGCAATCCAATAGTTTAGCCAGGGGAAGCGAAGGGGAAAGGAAAAAACCTGTCAGCTCTGTGTTTGGCATGCTTCGGCCTTCTAGAGGCCCTAACCTAAATCATGATTGATTTTACAGACAGCTTAGCTTTTGTGGTGGTTTGAATGACATGCCTTCCAAAGCTTCAGGCCTTTAAATACTTGTTTTTTGTTGTTGTTGTTGTTTTTGTTTGTGTTATTTTTTTTTTGGTAGGTTGAGAAGGTGTGGCCTTGCTAGAGGAAATACCACTGAGGTGAACTTTGAGGTTTTGAGATTTTACAAGATGCACATTATTCCCAATTTGCTCTTTACTTCCTGTTTGTGTGTTGACACTTCAGTCCTCAGGTCTTAGCTTCCTTCTGTCACCAAGCCTACCTGCTCCCTGCTTCCCCATCCTCTGGAACCAAATGCCCCAAATAAACCCTTCTTTCTACCAGTCACCTTGTTCATTGTGTTTTATCATAACAGTAGGAAAGTAACTAAAACAGTCATTTTCTCATAGCTTTCTATAAACTGTAAAATGGCAGAGGTTAAACCATCAACAACTGAAATTTGCTTTCTCAATTTGTTTTCTAGTTTAAGGTGTGACGGTCTATCAATGTTAGTGATCCTGATCACAGAATAAAAGAGATTTTTTTCCCCTGTCTTGGTTTTCTGTGTTAAATACCATAAGCAAAAGCAAAACAGAGAGGAATTCTTTTGTTTGGATTACTATTCTAGCTAAAAGTCGGAGTTACATAGGATACACTCCAAGTTCAAGTGTGTTAAAACAGTATTAAAAACTTAATTTCAAAAGACACTTGTGAGTTAACTGAAAGAAAAATGCTTTTAAATAATATAGCAAATTAAGTAATTCATTTTATTTTCTAAATTGAACCAACTCTGTCCCTGAAATATTAACATGATGTTTGTATGTGTGATAAGATTAAAAAAAAACTGACAAGGTATAAAATTTAAATTAAATTTATTTTAGAAAAAAATACATGCATGCACATGTATTCTGGATACTACTGTTTTTGTAATATGATTGCCATACATTTTATTCTTTGTATTTTTTATTTTATGAGCAAATAATGTTCAAAGTCTTAGATATGGTAAAATGATAATTTTTTTATTTTACAACTCATAGCTTTGTGTCAATAGGTATGCAAAAAGGCAGAATGAAATATCCCTTTAGGTTTTAGCATTCCACTCTGGGGCATAGTTTGGATGATGCAAAAATATATTCTCTCAGAATGAACACTAAACTGATACAATTAATGGCAACAATAAAATGAATTTGGCTGATGTGCAAAGTGGAAAAGTCTTCATTGCTTGTATGTAAGATGACATGTAGCAAATCCATGTGCACAAAGCCAATAAGCAATTTCAACAAAGACATTGGACTGGGCTATAGCTAAGTGACAGAATTCTGGTGTTACTGCTTCCAGAAGCAACTATTGAAAGAAAACTGATTTATTCATAGTTAATGAGAGACTTCAGTCAGCCAAATATTGTCTCATTGAATAAAGACAAATTGTCACCTAAAGTAAGCACAGCCCACTATCTTACATAAGAGAGGAGAATAAAATCTAAGCACACATGTCAACTTTTCATAACTGAATAAAACACATGAAAAAACAACTCACTGAAAAGAGGAAACATTTGATTTTGCCTATGCATTCAGAATTTTCAGTCCAAGAATAACTAACATCTGTATGGGCCTGAGGTATATGACTATAGAGGTTCAAGGTGTAAGAAGCTGCTTACCTCTCAGAAGACAGGAAGAAGAAAAAGAGAAGTAGGTTGCTGGGGATAGGGCTTACCTTTTAAAATCAGACCTTCAGCAATCTGCTTCCATCAATTAGGCCCTTCTCTGACTATCCCTTTAGCTATGAACTCATGAATGTGTTAGTCCATTCATGGACAATAATGATGTAATCTCCTCCCAAAGGCCCTGCTTTAGAGTACTGTTGACTTGGAAAGCAAAAATTCAAATTTGAACCTCCAAATCTTAATAACAGATAATGCATTTTAAGTTTATCAAGACTAAAGGCTAGTGCCCTGAGAAAGTGTGACAGAGAGCTGTTACAGTCACAAAAAAGGTAATCGACCTGAAATCTGAAACAAAAATTAACTACAAAGCCATAAACTCTTACAGCCAGAAAGAACAACAAAGGTGTCATCCCATATCAGGAAAACAGACAAACGAACAAACAAACACCACAAGTTTCAGGGAACAAAACAAAGCTTAATTGAAGCAGAGGAAATACAAAAACATGGAAGAAAATGAGTGAAAAAAAGATGACTACTATAAAAGGCATTTGAAAAATGTGTCTTTTTTATTTGAAATACAGAACATCCATAGATTTTAGGAATTAGGGAGTGTTTAAAGGAAATGGAGGTGTTTTGACCAAAATCATGAATTCAAAAGATAACTGTGAAAGTATTGTTGATTCAGAAATAAAGAAAAAATCGATATGAGGTAGCTTCATGAAGCAATCATTTCATTATTAAGAAAAGATAATAGGAGCTTTGATTGAAAAGGGGATCATTAAAGCAAATCACTTGAAGAGCTATGAAGGAGACAAGATTAAGATGTCTGACGCTGGCATGTAGCTTAAAAATCCTATAACACTGACTTATATTGCTAATATGGATATGCATGATCAGTCATCTGAAAGCCAATCATTGTGTATTTAATCTGTACTGGACTCCTCTGAATGGTAGTGGACTGAGGATATTGGTTGAGGCCAGGTTGTGTCCTTTTCCTGAGACTGAAGGTAAAGAGACTGAAACTTTTTGGGTGCACAGCTGTTTGCCAGATGTTTCCCAAGACTGTACAACTTCAACTTAAACCACAGCCTGACGTAGGGCTGAAGTACAAACTCAAAGCAAGAGTATGTTAAAGGTAGCAGCTGAGAGGCACAAGTGGATTTGTAATGCTGTAGAGTCTTTCAAATTCCTTGGCAACTGGATCACAGAGCAACCCACGAGTGGATAAGAGAAGACTGCTTCTACTGACACCTAATCAAATAAGGACCAATGAGTTTCAACTCATCTCCGATGTTTTGGTTATGTCACAGTGAACTTTACAAAGGCATCTACGGTGTCCTTTGCACCCATGTATTAAGAGAAAAATCCCAGAGCAACTGTGTGGTTGCCAGAAGAGACAACAGGGAGACCAGGCTAAGTGAAGCAGCAAAGTATGTTAGGAACGACAGACAGAGATTAGGTATAAAAGATTCTTTAGGCTATAAACACAGCACTAGCAGAGGGGATTCTGTTACCTACTATATAATGAGGCAAACTATATTCATTATGTAGATTTCGGAACAAAGGCACATAATTGAAATTAGTGTGAATGAAAATGGTAAGTCTTTACCCTTTAAGACCGTTCTGAATCCAACTCTGCCCTTCTGTTGTAACTGTAATTACATTGACTCCAACTGTTTGCTTGTTCTGTCTGTTAACAATCCCATTGACATTAGGGAACTCACTCATTTAGGCTGTAACACTTGACTTTACAGCTAAAGAAAGTCTCAAAGGCACTGATTGTCCACTCACATCCCAGTGAGGTTTTGTGTACCTTATGCATTTTAAGTAGATTGTGCATGAGCTCAATATGCAAGCTGAGTTCTTGGAGCGTGTTAACTCCCAAACTGCACCCATTCTCTTTCCATACATCTTTTTATGTCATCTCCAGAAATTATGGTTACCTCATGTCTTTTGAAAGGAAGGTTATCACTGGAATGACCCTTTGTTTACATACATTCTGTTAGAATATTGCTTTGTTCTAGAAGTCAAGAATAAGATAATTTCATGTTTGAGGCTTATGAAAATTAGGAATAAGGCATGTCCATTATATTTAGTACCAGTAAGGTTTACTGCAGAATGGCAATGGAGATTTCAGTGATGGAGAACATTTCAATTTAGAATAATAATACTTTCAGGGATAAGTGGAGAATAAATGATAATAACACACAAAACCTTTCATTTCCTAGCAATTTTCTAGTAATCAGAGAGGTATTTTGGACTACAACAGGATACTAATGGTACTTTTTTCTTACCATTTTATTTTCTTTAAAAAGAGCAGAGAGGAAAGTGCACATAAAATGTACTGAGAAATATCCGTTTTAGAGAAGGCAGTTGAATGCTCAGAAGAGAGAGACTACCCTTCATGTAGGACAGGCTGTGTTCTGAGATGAAAAACATGAGGTAGTCTTTGATAAAGGAAGTTAAAAAAAGAAAAAGAAAGAAAGAAGCAAGGATACGAGTGTGACCATACAGAAGTATAAAGACACAGCAGAAACCCTTATTCAAGAGAATGAGTGAGGCAATTTACACTGACAATGAAGAACATGGAATCTTTCCTAGAACATGGTAAACTTAAAATATCATAAATAAAACATATCTGAGATGGGGCCAAAGAAATGTTTGCTTTCTAACACATAAGAGATGGGTGATCTATAAATTAGTCTTAAAGCTAAAAAAGAAAATGGAAGAAGAACTAGCATTCTTCTGAGTTATAGGGAGCCATTTACCAACCCATTTCCTTTCGCTTGGTTGGTTATTTCAAGGTAAAGTTTCACAGACCCCAGGATTGTAACTTCCTGCTCCCTTGCTACCACCTTCACTACCATGCCTGGTTTCCGTTTTGCTGGAGACCAAATCCAGGGCATGATAACTAAGCTCTCTGGCAGCCATTGTGCTCTTGCTCTCTTTCCTTCTAGGTGTGTGACTATATTCCGAGCTTTTATATTTTATGTCCTTCATTAACAAAAAAAATTATCAGTAATCTTACTTTGACCTTTTATGCTTCCTGGTTTTATTTTACTTTTTAATCACAAAACCTTAAATTCAGTAGTCCACTGGACTGTAATTGCCTGCTATTACCAGTTATTCACAATAATCATAGAAAGAAAACTATACAAAGGGAAAGCCCCAAAAAACAGAAATCAAAATCAGAGAAAGTTCTGGTAGTCTAATGAGTAGGGACATGAAAAAGGCTGTTAACCTAATAACAAATACAGAATTTATATCCTTCTTGGTGGCAATAAATCTTTTTTTCTTTCCTTATTTTACCTTGGGAAGGTTAGAGTTTATTTTCTTTTCAATTTTTATGCTACATTTTTAGGTTTTGCCTTTATATTTTAGGTGGAGCATTAGAAGTTTGAATTAACAGGTGTGTATACATATAGATCTCATTCCTTTTGTGAGGTGTGTAATTTCATTAAATGGCAACAAGTAAAAATTTTATCAATAACAATAGTAACATAGGCAGAATTGTGTAGGTTTAAATGAGTATATGTAAAACAAATCCTAAAAGAAAAGTAGAAGTGTGAACATTTTACCAAATCATTTGCATTTGCTTATAAAAGTTGGCTAACAGACACTAAGGTAAAGTTAGATAAAAGAAATAAACTGTCATTTCTGTTGTGTGGAAACATGACTATGGATTTGTGCTGTATTTTTTGTAAAAGCTAAGAGAAAGGCGACCAGACGCTTCTACCACAAATGCTTGAAAAGTTTTAGACATTGTACCGTGTTTACAGCTGTTAATACACCACGTGCTCCACCAAAAAATGTACATTTTTTCTGAATAAATTCAAAGTAAAATTATAAGGAGACAAAACACAACAATTAACATGACTGGTTTATAAATATAATTCAATATTGAATATTTCTCATCATGAGCTGAAAATTAGTTATTACTCAAGACATGTCTCCATCTGCTTCAATTTTTACTTCATTTTATTGATTTTCTCTTATTCAATAGTAGTTTTTGAATAATCTAATCACTCCATTGGGAAAGGTTTCTCAGAGAATCCCATAGAGTCATGGCTCACAGAGGTACCAATTTTGCCCCCATTCATTATGCCTTATCAGTTTTCCTCTCAAAAAGTTCACGGCAGCCCTTATCAGACTATTTATTCAGTTACACATGATATTTTTCCCGAGAACACAAATTAACATCCTCAGTTACACAAGGCTACAAATTTTAACAAATGTACATTTTAGACTAATTCACCATCTTCCTATAAGAAAACCACTGTTTCCTTTATATTTCAAGGACTTCTTTAGAACCAGACTGGTTGATTGTACCACTCTGTAAGAACTCTATCATGTTAGAATTAGTGTCCTCCTTTATTTGCTGTGGATAACCTCCAAGACTCTCAATAGATACCTGCAGTTGTAGGTTAGCCTTCAACGTATGCATGTTCTGCCTCTCCTTTATGTATGCTGCAGCAGAAGCCTAAAGAGTATCCCATTGGCACTTTAGCACTCTGAAGTCATTGTTAAGTAAAGCAAGGGCAACTTGAATGAGAGCATCGCGATTCCACAATAGTGATCCGTTAACCAGAAGAACTCTGAAGTTATTAAAAGACAGATATTGAAAACATTCAGAACTTGCACATTAAAGGGATGAGTCTTAGCCTGGGCAGAACGGAGCAATATAGTGAAAACTTTAACCCCACTACTCAGAATAGCATACAATTTAAAATTTATGAGCTGGTTATTTCGGGAACTTTCAGGTTATATTTTAGACTATGTTTGACTGGATAGCTGAACTTTGGAAAATGAAATTGCAGATGATAGAATACTGCTCTCATGGGTGAGTTTACACATATTACAGTTTTTAACTCATAGAAATGGCTTGATCTGCTTGTATAATTATCATGGGAAAATAAATTCCTTTTCAAAGTGCCATGAATAACAGAAAATGTTCTTTGAGAAGTGTTTCACACTCAGAAGTTGTAACTAAAGAAAGGAAATCAGACGTGATTGTCTGTGATGAAGATTTTAAATACATGAAGTATTTTGCTGGCAATGTTTCCTAAGTTGAGGGTTTTAGTGGCTACAACAGCCGAGAACCCTAATGCATGCTCTAAATTCTCAGCATAACTTCCTGCAGCACTTTACTCTTTACGCTTGGGAAATTCATGAAAGGTAAAACAATTTCTTTTCTGTTTTGAATATATTTTCTCTGTGGAATCATTTTGCTTCTAAGAGAAAAGCAAACCCTGAAAGCTTAAGATTCAGGAGAGAATGGGGGGAAATGTTATATCAACTATTTAATTATGCAGTCAATTTTCCACAATTGTAACCTTTCAATCAAATATGACATTTTTCAATATGTTCACTCTGGACCTTTTTTTCTTAAAGATACTCACGCTTTTTTTTTCTTTTTTTCTTTTTTCCTTATTATTTAAAAAACCTTATGCCACCTCTTTTGCTTATTTCCTTCAATGTTTTATATTATATTATAATTACATAGTTTCTTCCTTCCCTTTCCTCTCTGGCATCCCATCTCTCATCTCAGCTCTGGAATTCTAATTATCTGTATTTATTTTCTGATCTTTCAAAAATCTTTGTCTAAACTCAAACATTTTTCCAGCCTTTAGTCCATATAGCCAACTTTGATATCAAGGAGTTAACACCAAACAAATTCCATGTTTTTTGTGTTCTTTTTGTTTTCTTGTTTGGTTTTAGTAATTGGTGTCTCATTCATTTTTGCTTCTGCTGTTTATTTTGAATTTTTTCTTTTTCTCTTAACTTTTTTCTTTTTTGTAGTGATAGGGGAGCAGGCAGGCCTGCTTTTCGTCCCACCTGGCTCCCGCACAGCTAGCTTATACCCCGAAA
>LOEQ01010970.1:9183-21528 GCA_001685075.1 Bramus lutescens
TCCCACAGGGCAGGGAACCCTGACTGCTCTTAGGACTGGAGAGGGAGGGGGAGGCGCAGGGGTGGAAGGGGAGGGAAATGGGAGGAGGGCAGGAGGTGATAATTATTAATAAAAAATAATAAATAAAAAGAGTATGAAAAATTAAATGTTACTTTTAATAAAATTATTAATATGGCAAAAAAGATTTTTTTCCCTCTACTTTAGCAGTAGTATCCTCTTTAGGCCGTGACTGTATGATGAATAATTTTTTATAATATATATCTTAAGTATTAAATATCTCATTTATCAAACATACATTTTCGTTTATCTAAATTCTTTAGAAGCATGGATTCAACATTGGACAAAGACATAAGTACTTAGGTGTAAATCTCTAAGTCAGCTTTTGTTAATATGATGATGATTAATTTTTCAAAAATAAGAATTATAAATCTACTAGATTGCCTAGAGCATGGTGGTTGCTGACATATTCTTTATTCTCTGGAAAACAACATGGACCAAAACAGCAAAATAATAGTCTTGGGTAGGTATAATTAATAAAGCAGAGAGACATATTATTACCTCAAAAAGGAAAGAAACTAAAGGAAAGTGTTGCAACAATAGCAATACCAACTGAGGTCTAGAGTTTCTTGTAATTGTAAAGCAACTCTTGTTAACCTACTAAAAATAAAGGGACCTCTATTGGCCTAAAAGAAATTGCAAAGGATAAAACTGTGAGAATACATGACTTTCTACCTGTACTTTACATAGCATGGTGCCTGAGGGCATATTCAGAGAATTCATGGTATTATAATTATCATGAAGGAGACTTAGATAAACACAGCAAAGACAAAAATTTAAAGAATGACATATGTGTTATTCTCATATTCCTAATTATTTTTTATTTAAATGAAGTATTTTAACTATACATGTAGCATTTCTTATAATAGTCATTTCTTGTTACATTTACACAATTCATAATTTTTGTTTCTAAACATTTTTCTACAACCAATTGAATTTTTGTCATGAATGATTATCATTTACACTCAACATCTTTTGTACTGAAGCTGTACTTTCCTGATGAGTATTCTAGAGTATAGNAAATGAAGTATTTTAACTATACATGTAGCATTTCTTATAATAGTCATTTCTTGTTACATTTACACAATTCATAATTTTTGTTTCTAAACATTTTTCTACAACCAATTGAATTTTTGTCATGAATGATTATCATTTACACTCAACATCTTTTGTACTGAAGCTGTACTTTCCTGATGAGTATTCTAGAGTATAGTCTGCTGAATGTCGTGTTTCAGAGAAGCATAGAGAAATGTATCAGTGCCCTACTTGATTGTCGCCAGTGCCATGGAAAAGGAAGTGACTACTACAAATAAGACCTTTCAAGTTCAAATAGGCTTAATGTAGTCAATTGGCAGTTCTTCTCTTGAAATAAGAGGGTTAATATTTGGGAGAAGTATTTCTTGAAAAAGAAAATTGCAGAAGTTGCTGTCACATCAAAAATCAACTTAGACACTATTAAAATTATATTTAACCGAGTTGCTATAACCAAGCTTCTGTTTTTTATTTTGTTGTTGTTGTCTATACACAGATGTGGATCTAAAGTAGGAAGTGTGTGACGTTCATCTTGTCTTGATTATTTTATGTTGTTTACAAATTATATAGATAGGAAGAATGTGAAGTAGAGTGTAATGAAATCCAAGAAAAGAAAGCAATAGCAGTTCAATTCCATAGTTAAGCAATTGCAGAGTTAGAAAGGCATGTACAAATTAGAACTCTTCTATTTATTAAGTATGTGAACTCTGACAATTCATTTGAATTTTTGTCTGTTTCCTGACCCTAAAGGGATTCTTATATCAATATATTTATATCACTAGATTATTATGAAAATTAGGCAAAAACGTAGTCTGTGTCATGTTGTTTTAAATGGAGTAAACATTCTACCATAATAGTCAATCTATCTTGTTAATACTTTTTTCATAAAAAATACTCACTGAAATGCCAGCAGCTGTGAGGCTATTCTTGTCTTCATCATCATGACTGTATGTAGGCTAGATAAATAGTTTAGTTTTATAGTCAGTCCCTAGTATGCCCACCTTCAGAAATGGCCATAGCATGTTTAATGCCCAATAGATATACAAAATTTAAAAAAGAAAAGAAAATGAAATAATTTATAAGTGTCAGTTTTCAATCTTGGCAAATTTTTAATCACTTTACCTTTGGCCCAGTTCTTCTCGACAACAATATGCATGATCAGACAAAGGAAAACATTTGAGCACGTCTTTCGTCCACTGTACTGAAAGGTAAAACTTTAGACTGAACATGAGTCAGCTATATGGGTGATGTATTCCTTTTCAGAATAAGATCATTCCTTAATATGTAGCGATTGTGGTAGACTTAGAGCACATCTTGTAGAGAAATATATTTATGATTCTGGGGAAGACGTTTTGTCTGTAGATGATGTATTCTTGGTTCTTATTAGCTCCAGCCTTGTATTTATATATAGTATGAATTGTAGACTTGGTCAAAACATTGCTAATTCAATTCTCTTTTCCTTCAGTGCCCGAGCCCCAAATTCCTGATGAGTGAAAATACTTCTGAGAAACAAAATTCGAAAGAGTATTTTCTAGACTTCCATTTTGAGGGTAGGTGAAGCAGGTCCCTTTAACAGTCTTTGTTACATAAGCACATTCCTTTTCGGAACACTCACAGGATTCTTTACAGAGCTAAGGCAGGCTCAGAGACCCAAGCACAAAGGAGAGAGGTTTGTCGGGGCTGGTTCAGTAGTGGATAATTGACAAGTATCAGGGCCTTCCTCCCTGGTAATTCTAATGACCATAAGCCCTCTCTTAGCCCCTGCCATTCTTTTAATCCCCACTAATCTGCTCTCTTGTGATTTTTCAGAATGGCGANAAAGAGTATTTTCTAGACTTCCATTTTGAGGGTAGGTGAAGCAGGTCCCTTTAACAGTCTTTGTTACATAAGCACATTCCTTTTCGGAACACTCACAGGATTCTTTACAGAGCTAAGGCAGGCTCAGAGACCCAAGCACAAAGGAGAGAGGTTTGTCGGGGCTGGTTCAGTAGTGGATAATTGACAAGTATCAGGGCCTTCCTCCCTGGTAATTCTAATGACCATAAGCCCTCTCTTAGCCCCTGCCATTCTTTTAATCCCCACTAATCTGCTCTCTTGTGATTTTTCAGAATGGCGACTCGGCGATGTTTCTGGCCAACGTTGACGACAGAACTCAAAAACTGAGGTCTGTGCAACCACGTGGCCTAGCGAGGCCAGGTCACAATTCAACATGGACGACAGACTTCCTAGTGTAGAAGTCTATGTCATCAATGAAGATGAGCAATGGGAACATATAGGCTCAGGTCAAATTTCAACCATATTTGAATTCATCGGACGACTTCAGGGCGTATGCCTACTTGTTCATTCAGAATTCGATGGCTCGCGGCTAATAGAAAGCAAAATTAATCCTGATGTGACCTATAAGAAACAAGAAAGGAATTTAATTATTTGGACTGACGCTAATAACCAAACTATGGCACTATATTTCCTAGAGCCAGATAGCTGTCAAGATATCTGGAATGATATCTGCCAGATTCTAGGTAAAGACCCAAGCGACCAGATCCCTCAAGAGCTTACAGAGGAGAATGACAGTTTTCAAGAACTCTCCCAGACTGAGAATCTGTTTCAGATGCCGAAATGTGAACTAGGTGAACTTGACAACATCGCAGATTTATTTAATATTGTAGAAGAATCGCCATGCGTCAAGGAAAGGCTGGCTCTGATCTTGGAAAGTGAAGGTTACATCAAAAAGTTGCTAGAGATGTTCCGCACTTGCGAGGAACAGCAGAACGTGGAACGTTTACAGGTTTTACATGTCATTATTAAAGAAATCTTATTTCTCAATAATTCACGTTTATTTAATATTATGTTTTCTGATGAGTATGTCATGGATGTAATAGGATGCCTTGAGTACGACCCTAGTTTGGATCAGCCATATCAGCACAGGAAATTCTTGACTGAAAGTGCAAAATTCAAAGAAGTTATGCCAATAACAAACTCTAAACTTAAGCAAAAAATACAGCAGACCTACAGAATGCAATATAGTCTTGACATTCTATTACCTATATCATCCAAATTTCGAAAGGATTGCCTTTCTGATCTTAAAAATTTTATTTCTTCCAATAAAATTCAAATAATTAACATGCTGCATGAAGATGAAATGTTTTTGCATGAAGCTTTTAATGAGTTAAAAGATAACACTGTAAGTGATGAAAGACGGAGTGAATTGTTATTTTTCTTTAAGGAGTTCTTTGAATTTGCTAAGACATTAAATTTTCAGAAGAAGGATGTGTTATTGAAAACAGTGATAGAGCTAGGAATTATGAGTATTCTGAAAGTTTCAGTACGTATGCAAGACAACCAAATAAAAGTAGCTGCTCTAGATATATTAACTTACCTAGTAGAATTTAATCCACAAATAGTCCGAGTGTATGCAGTGGAAGAAGCTGAGGACGGTGAAAATAAGGATGACCTTCTCATCAATATAATGATCAAACAAATCATCTGTGATCCTGATCCCGAATCTTCTCATGTTATAAGTTTGACAGCAGTGCTCTGTACTCTTCTTGACTCACAAAACATGTTTGTAACAGCTAATGGAAATGAAAGAAGAGAATTTATGAATTACTTCTATACGTATTGTATAGATAACTTGGCAGCACCAATTTTGTCTATCCCAGGACAAAATGATAGTGGTGATAACATAATCAACATCTACTCTGATAATGAACAAAATCCACAATTGCTTGGAGTAGTTTTGGAATTGCTCAACTTATGTTTAAAAGACCACACAACCTGTATCAAAAATTATATTTTGAGCAACAACTTGCTCGGCAGAATCCTGGTGCTGATGAGTTCAAAGCACACTTTTCTTGTTTTGTGTGCTCTGAGATTTATGAGACAGATGATTGGCTTTAAAGATGAAATTTTTAATTCTTACATAATAAGGAAAAATGTTTTTGAGCCTGTTATAAATGCTTTTCTTTGTAATGGAAATCGATACAATATGTTAAACTCAGCTATTATTGAACTATTTGAATTTATTAGAGCGGAAAACATCAAGTCGCTTATCGCAAACATTGTGACAAAATTTTTTATGGCTTTTGATTCAATTGAGTATGTCCAGACGTTTAAAGGTTTGAAAATTAAATTTGAAGAACAGAAGGAAAGAGAAAGTCTAGTAAGAAGAAATGAGAAATTATACTTCAGACGTATGAAAGCTATGGAGGTAAATGTCAAGGAGGATATGTGTCCTAGACTAAATACTGAAGCTGTTCAGCCATTGGGAGTGGACTTGCAAAATTCTTATGACATGCTTATGAAAATAAAAGAGACAAATGAAAATGAAGTAGAACAGTCAGAAGAACATTCATTTGAACTTGAATGTTCATCTCATTCTGAGGCTTCTGCTGGAAGAATGAGTAGGCCACCACACTGTAGCAGGAGGATTCCATTAGTGGACTACTCAGATGATGATGATGACAACGACAGTGATGATCATCAGGATGATGAAGAGGAAGAAGAAGAACCTCCCCCCAAAAGACCTAATCTTGATTCATAAAATAAGATGAGGCCCTCAACTTTTGATTCAAATAAAATTTGATAAATATCACAAACTGAAAATTCTAATTAAAAGGAACTTTCTCTTATGGACTTTTAGATGTGGTATAAAGAATAGTAAATATGTTGAATAAAAGGCCTCGATTTTATATAAAGAAAATCTTCCATAATATAGATGCATAATATAAAATAACCAACCCCTGAGTGATAANTTTAGCAGTATGGTTTGTGAGGAGGAAATGGTTTGATGAAGTAATACAATTTTCACTCAGGTCTTTATATTGCAAACAACTTCAAAAGTTTTATTACAAAACTTACTTTTAGAAAGGATCTAGTAATGGCGTTCTGCCTATAAATTGAAGTTTTTTGAAAGGACCTTTTTCTGTATGGAAGAAAAAGTCAATAGTAAAGTAAAAATAAAGTGAGAATTCCCAACATTTCTATGAAGATTTAGCAGAACTTCATTATTATGAATAATATGAGAAACAACATTCTGCACAATTAAGTGCATATGTTTATGAATAAAATGTTAAGCTGGATCCTAAATGAGCTGTTGTGAATTTATTTCTTTTTTAGATGAGCAATATCAAGTATTAGTATCAATACAGTTCTATTCCTAATGTGCATTCTCTATGTCCTCTGGGGAATAAAACAGGATGCATCAAATATCCAGGTTGTTAAAGTTATTTCTTCATTCATTAATGAAACTTTGTACTTTTCCCCAGAGTAGTGGGCACATACTAGCATATACTTATTTCTTTGCGATTGCTGAAACAAAGTAACTAACAAGAACAACAGAGGAAAGTTTGTCTTCAGTGTGAGGCAATACATTCCATCCTAGTGGGAAAGGTATATGAGGAGACTATTCAATGGTGGGAGGAATTGAAGCATGTCACTTTGAACACACAATCTACAAGCAACTAGATGCATCCTGATTTTTACCTCAATTTCTCTTTTCGTTTAGGGTAGGACATCAGCCCATGGTACAGTGTCACACACATTCAAGTTACCTTTCAAACTCAATTATTCCAGTCTTTAAACTGCCTCAAAATTATGTCAAGAATTTTGTCTCCTAAGTATAGATTCTGTCAAGTATTAACTATTACTAATTGATCCCTTGCTTACTTAACACCCATGCATACAACTTTTAAGACATAATCTTCTACATATCATCCAAAAAGTCTCATGGCCACTTCGTATTGCAAAATGTATGCAGTCCAGCCCACATGTATGCCCTGGGCACCCTGCTCTGGGCACAGAGAATAAAACATGACCCTGACCATCCCCATTAAGACTGAGCAGAAAAAAGGAGACTCGGGGCAGCCTGCTCTGGACACCAAGGAGAAAACAGGGGCCGGGAAGTCAGGCATTAGTTTTGTAGTCAAATATATGGTGTGATAATGGGGGAGAGGGAGAGGAGAGGGGGGAAAGGATGGAGGGGGAGAGGGAGAGAGGGAGGGAGGTAGAGAGAGAGATTGAGAGAGAGAGAGAGAGAGAGAGAGAGAGAGAGAGAGAGAGAAGGAGAGAGGGAGAGAGAGGTCCTTCCCCTCACCTCTTACTGTTAATCGTACTGGGTTCCTCCCCTCTCCTCTCCAATGTCAATCACACTGGGCCGCTCCCCTCCTTACTGTCAATCACCCCAGTTCTGTCACCTCCCCATTGTCAACCACTCTGGGTTCCTTCCCTTCTCACTGTTAATCACCTTGGGTCCCTCCCCTCCTCACCGACAATCATCCCTGGTTTCTCCCTTCTTCTCCCCACTGTCAATCAGCCCGGGTTCCTGCCCTCCCCAATGTCAATCATCCTGGGTTCCTTTCATCCCCTCCTCTCTGTCAATCACCTTGGGTCCCTCCCCTCCTTACTGTCAATCACCCCGGGGTTTCTCCCTTCTCCCTACTGTCAATCACCCTGTGTCCCTCTCCTCCCCACTGTCAATCACCCCGTATCTCTCTCTCCCCTCCTCACTGTCAATCACTCCGTGGCCCACTGCTCCCCTACTCACTATCAATCACCCTGAATCCCAACCCTCCCCACTGTCAATCAACCCCCGTCCCTCCCCTCCCATCCTCACTGTCAGTCACCTCGGGTCCCTCCCCTCATCACTGTCAATCACCCCACTTCCATCCTCTCCTCTTTGTCAATCACCCTGGGCTTTTCCCCTCCTGTCCTCACTGTCAATCACCACTGGTCCCTTTCCTTCCCACTGTCAATCACGACGAGTCCCTACCTCCCCTCCCCAGTGTCAATCATCCCGGTTTCTCCCCTCCCTACTCTCAATCACCCCAGGTATCTCCCCTCCCCTCCTCACTGTCAATCACTTCAGTTCCCTCCCTTCCCCAATGTCAATCACCCCAGTTCTGTTACCTCCCCACTGTCAATCACCTTGGGTCCCTCTCCTCCTCACTGTCAATCACTTCGTGGCCCTCCCCTCCCCTATTTCAATCACCCTGGGTCCCTCCCCTCCCCTCCTCACTGTCAATCACATCCATGAACAATTCAGGCAACAAAATGTCTTTTTTCCCCCAGAGGCCTCTGTCACAGGCTGCCCAAAGCATTGTTCATCATTGGTCATTCCTTTGACCATATTCCTCTGTTCCTACAGTGGACTGTCTAACACATAGCCACAACCTCATAGACAACTTCTCTTCTTCTGTGGGAGGATTCTGAAGCCTCTCCAGTTTCTAGAATCTAAATATTGGAATACAACGACTTAGCCATGTGCTTAATACTTTCCTTAAATACTTCATATCAATGTTTTTATGATTAGGTAAAAAAAAATTTTATAGTTTCTACTAGTTGGGTAGGTTTCTAGTTAAGAAACTGAGTCTTAAGTTAGATTTGTTTTAAAATTAATTCATTAAAATTGTCAAGTTTTAATTATTTTACAACAGTTAAACTGTAAAGCAAAATTTGTTCTTCAGTACTGGTAAAACTGGACTTATTTATGGGTGCTCAGTAACCACAATTAGAGGCCTATTTTAATGTGAACTTAAAGACTCAGTATTTTGGGCCCTGGCCTTGAGGGAACTAGGTCCTAGTAATACATGGGCATTATTCCAAAGAGTCTAGTGGCTCTGTCCTCTTGATCAGGAAGACCATGGAGATTCATACAGTAAACTAGTGGGGCCCCTATTTTCCAGAATAGCAAGAAGCTTGATCTGCTTCTACCGGTACATAAGGTAACATGCTGTGGATTTTCAGGTTCCTCATTCAGTGTGCAGCCCTACCCTTGGGACCACTGACTAGTTCTGAGTCAAGATATGTGGTTCCAGGACTTGTGTGTGCTCAACCCCAAAACATATAATAATAACTGGGAACTGGGAGATACTCTTGCCTTTGTGCCTAGCAGGCAGATGGGACAGGACCTCATAGCACATAGATGGAGAAGCTGACTCATTTCCTTGGAAACCATAAGATGTCAGAGAACTCCAGAAAGTTTTGTAAAATTAAAGTCCAAGTGTTAAATTTTTGCTACCTTTTCAGTTTTTCTTTTCTTTGTGTATATCTATATTTTTCTTTCTCTGTGTCTGTTTCTCTGTCTCTGTCTTTCTGTGTGTGGGGTGTGTATGGGAGGGGGTTTAATCTGAAAGCTCTGTCCTTTGAACTGCTGATGACCTGTTCATACTGGGTAAGAAAAATTCTGTCTCCAGGTCAGATATGGTTTTGAACTTCAAGTATACAATGTAGTATATGATGCATTATCTGTGAAGCCTTGCTAAAAATGACAGGACATAAATTTTCAATCCACCAGAGAGAACTGATGGCAAGTGACTGTTGCACAAATTTTAACATCAATGTCCTGCACAGCATTTCCTGCTGGTTTGGAATCCTATTAAACACTAGCAGGCCCGGGCATTAGGTGGGACACTGTGGCCCACAAAGTAATCATGGTTATCTGGCCTTTAACAGAATTTTTTAAACCTATTTATGGCAGAAATTGTCCAATATGCACGAAGGTAATATGTAGTTAAAAAGAAGTATCCTGGATCCTCACACACCTCTCTTCCCAGCTTCATCAGCCTCCCTGTCCTTCCTCCAGGCTAGTTGCTAATTGTAAATAAATCCTAGAAAGTGATTTTGATGTTGAGAGTGGACAGTGTTGGGAAAATGTTCCTGAAAGAAGACAATGGTATCTGAGGTCCTCTGTTGTCACACATCTTAATCAACCTCTAACAGTAATCAGTAAATTATCTATCTTTTGATTTAGGTTTGTCTAATTTTCAGCCAATTCACTACCCATCTTAATATTTGTGTGGTTGTCCAGAAGGCTGGGTCACATTGGTCTAGGCAGGCACAAAGCTCTTAACAGAACGATATAATCTGTAATTAGAAGCATTTCTCAGAAAACTTTCCTGTTTCTAAGTGACTGCATGGTGTATTGAAGGTTTGGCAGTGCCTGGTACAGGAATCACCTTCTGGCACTCTGATAGAAAAAACCTTAAGCTGTCAAACAAAGCATTCTGCCTATCTTTGCCTTCCTTACCTCAAAGCTTCTTTTACATACTAGAGATACCAATATCCACTTGCTAAATGATAGTGGCGCAGCAATTTATTAAAGAGGCATTTTAAAAAACCAAGTTTGAATGTAAAGTGTGCCCTAATTGGCTCAAGTGTTTGAACATATGACTGTCTCTAGGCTGCTCCATTAGGAGGTTGTAGAGCTGAGGTGGCCAACTTGGAGGTAAGGCTGGTGGATGACTGCGCTTTCTTTTGTTTTGTTGTTGTTGTCTAAACTTATATTTTATTTGTCAGGGTTTCTCCATCTCGCCCTGGCTGTCCTGGAACTCTCTTTGTAGACAAGGCTCATCTTGAACTCACAGAGCTCTACCTGCCTCTACCTCCCATGTGCAGATTAAAGGATCAAAGGCACCACCTGGTGGTGGCACAAGGCCGTACTGTTTCTTGAGGTGGTGGCCCAAGCCCGAACTGTTTCTTGAGGTCCCTACACATTCCTACCATCAAAGATGGAACCCAGGCTACCACAGTCTCCTCTCCACCCAGATAGGCTGTACCTTTTCAAGCCATGAACCAAAATAACTCATTGCTCCATTAAGTGGATATGTCAAGAGATCCTGTCATGGCGATGAGA
The DNA here is from genome assembly GCA_001685075.1 of Bramus lutescens. NCBI lineage: Eukaryota > Metazoa > Chordata > Mammalia > Rodentia > Cricetidae > Bramus > Bramus lutescens. The sequence continues at coordinate 19,901 of LOEQ01010970.1, forward strand.
AAAGCAATCCATAGTACTCTCTCTTCAGATGTTAGGAGGCACCAGAGTTACCCAGCAAGACAAAACCTATAAAAAGCCTCCATAGCCACTGTGTTCTCTGATATACAAATAGAATGATTTCTTCAAAACACTGGTTCTCTCTAGGAAAAATGTGAGCTATGGCACAGAAATTGATTCTCCTTTTTCTTTTCTAAGAGCATTGAGGGGTGGGTGGGAGTAGTGGAAATAGGACAGAAGGGTAAGGGAGTTTTGATGGTGTTTACCAGCCTGTGGAAAATGTGGAAAGAGGACCATGTCTGGTTGTATGTCTTACACAGACAATAAGATCTGCACAAGCCAGAATCCAAACCTTTTTGAGCTGTGGAACAGACATTTATACATTTGATGAGAAACAGAATGGAAAGGTCGAACGAATGTTTTTAAAAGGGAAAAGCTTGAACAAGGAACAAAGCAGATCCTTACATGGGACAGTTCACTTGACTCTATGATCTATTTCTTAGTTAGAACAAAAAGTCAAGTCCTATGGTGTTGAGTGGGGTCAGAGTGTTGAACCTTGTAATGTCCATCTGGCCCTTCGGTCCTCTACAGGTAGCTTCCTGATGTGCTGGGAATGGTGTGTGGTTACTTCAAACTCAAGGAAAAATACCTGTAAAGGATGCTGTGTCATTACACTGCTTTCAAGGTTGAATTTGGTCACAAGACTTGAACCATTCCTCACATTGTTTTATGAGTTATAAACAATATTAGGTAGCAGCATTACAGACAGACCACCCGTTGGCCACAAAGATACTGTACCTGCCCTGTGACAGCATGGTGAATGATGGTGTCCAAATGCTGGCCACTTCAGAAACAGTTGCAGATTGAGTTCTTTTGGGGGTATGGGCTACATTCTGTGGATAGCATTAAACTATTGTCCATGCTTACTAGCTAGGCCGGGGAAACCAACGGTACTTAGGTTTCTTCTTCTGCAGACTGAACCTTTTTGTACTAGTCTCACAGCAGTTGACTTAAGAATGACAAGTTTCATGGGGCTAAGACACTCAGAGACTGTTTTGTGAACCACTTAGCAGTCACCATCATATAGCGAGGTGGAGCTTGTCAAATGGAAGCCTTGTCCTTACAACTCTCTAATAGCTGGTCTTCCACGGAGATAAACATTATTCTAACTGGGAAATAACAATAAGATGGGATTTATCCAGATTCCCAAAATCATATTCTAAAGCTAAAGCAGTCTCAGGGTAGGAAACCTCATATCCACTTATGCAGATACACTTGCTATGATCAAATTGACTTTTAAGAACCCCACAGAAGTCTAGTTTTCTTTGCTAAGAGTTTGGTGACAGAGCCCAAACACACTGCTCAGCTCAGTAACACAACAGCTGGATTTTGCAGTGTCCCCATAATAAAGTGAAGGCCAATTCATGTTTATGGCCCCAACATTTTTCTGTTGTGTAGGAAGGACCTCATCGTCCCTGCTGGTTGATTTTTGACTCCATATATGGATACTTTCCTATAAGTAACACTTGCCTCAGCTGCAGACTGAACCCTGGGTACTGCCAGTTGCAACCCCACCAACTTGGCCCAGCCACGTTTTGGTCCTCTTTCTATTACTAATTAAACAGCAGCAG
>LOEQ01010971.1:0-25874 GCA_001685075.1 Bramus lutescens
AGACAGAAATTGGGGCTCAACCTGAAGGTCAGAAAAGCAAAACAGCCAGCCACTAGCTCTTATCTCTACTTCAGTACAAAATGGCAATCCTGCCTTAAGAAATCTCACAATGAGACTGTAAGTGAGAGCTATCTCCTTCCATCTTATATTCCTATTTAGTTCTGGAATAAAAGATATGTACCAGTACTGCCCATTTTCAAGTTAAAGTAACCGTAAAATATGTATAGTTTACAAAGTTTACCAGTAAAAGAAGTAAATTTTAAGTAAGGAGAATAGTCACTAGGCAATGACTGTAGGACTGACCTTCACATTTCCAAGAGAAATGCTTAGCCAGATGCTGTATGTACACAGCTGCAGTGTGTGATCTACAGTCATATTATCTCAAAGAGCAAATGGATTTCAGGTGGAAAACTGTTCTTCTGTGAAGATGGTTTCCACACTGAAGTGACTTATGTAAGAGCAGTTCTTTATGTCAAGAGACAAAGGCTAGGCAACAATGAGTTCTTTTGACCAGTAAATGAAATCCATCAATCATTGGCTGAGTGGCTCATGCCCTGGTGCAATCAGTGTTCTAGACCCCTTACCGACCTCTGTGGAACAAGTAAAGCTGAATTCCATCAACTCAAGATCAAACAGAGCTTTATGGAAGGATTTGCTGAGTAAAATAATAATGTGTTAGTATGAGTGCCTGTCTTTATAGAGTAAAATTCATAGCTACTGTGAACAGTATTAAAGAATTTGTAGTTGCCAGAACTTATTCTTTGAAATGCCTTACATGTTTAAACATTGTTTTGTTCTCAATTTCTTAGTAGTATAGAACATTAACTAATAAAAGTTACTCTGAACCAATTCCTCTGTAATTGTAGCATATAAATATCAGAAAATATTGAATATATTCTTCATTATTTTTCACACCTATGCCTAAAACTCTAGAGTTTATAGTCATCTATTAGGTAGCACAGTAAAGTTATTGAAACAAATTTCATTGAAGTCATTGGACAATTCTTCATTGTAGTTCAAAAATATAACCACACTATCAAAAATGACCGAAGGTTGTAAGCCCAGGGAAAATCCTAAAACTTTCACCATCTAACTAGTAACTTTTGGTTAGTAACTTTTTTTTGTCTTGGCTTACCAGCTGATTTTAGTGTTCATTTGTGCTATCACAATTTCTCTATATGATCCAGTCTGTAACAAAATCAGTCAGTCACTGGAAAAAAATTACTACCAAATAAAAATGCATGAAAGTAAAATTGGCACTGACAGACTGTGCTATATTCATTCTTATATCCATCATGCTTCTCCCATTTTACAAGGCAGCATACTCAATGCAAAGAATGGGAAGATTTCACCAAAGTGAGTAGACAGGATAAAAGTAAGCACCTTTTGGGGCTGGAGAGATGGCTCAGCGGTTAAGAGCAGGGACTGTTCTTCCAGAAGTCCTGAGTTCAAGCCCAACAACCGCATGATGGCTCACAACTATCTATAATGGGATCTGATGCCCTCTTCTGGCATGCAGGCATACATGTAGACAGAACACTCATACCCCCTCCCAAAAGTTAACCCTTTCAAGTCAATTACCAAGAGACAAGTACTGCTAAAATTTAATGCACTTAGTTCATATATTTTATATACTTATATTTATATATATTTTATTCATTAGGTTAGTCTTGCAACTCTCTGTGGTGATTTTACTTAAACTGTACATTCTATAAGCATTTAATGCAAAGAGTAGAATTTTTATTTTAAAAACTATATCACAAAATTTATAATATTTTAAATAGATATATGATAGCTACATATTGCCTTGTAAGACACGTTCAAAACTGTTTAACTATTTATATTCTAACAAATTATAGGCTGCAGGGTTTGTGTGTGTGTGCGTGTGCATATGTGGAGAGGTGAGCGCGCATTTATGTATTCTTATCAACGTATATCGATGTATGTGTAAGTGTAGTTGTGTGTGGTTATGTATATGACTTGTACAGATGCTTGAAACTGATATCAATGACGTCTTCAATCTCTTTGCAGCTTATATATTGAGGCAGGATCTCTTACCTGAATCCACAGCTCTCCAGAATCACCCACAAGGCATGGGTGGAGAGGATCTGATCTCTGCTGTTCACATTGTTTCACAAGCAAATTATTCACTGAACCATCCCTTAGTTGAGAGCGGTTTGCTTTTCTAAGTTCTAGTTCTGCCCTATTATGTTTTTTATATGAGAGATTTAATTACAGTTTCTAGTGCAATAGAAATCCAAATATTACTCAGTTCTCCCTCACAGGATTTTGGCAAGTTGTAGCAAGATCTCTGTGTATGTTAGACCTGTGTGTAGCACTAAGCAGAATGAATCACAGGGGAATATGGGGAGGAGCTGGTGTTGCCACAGTGCATATAAATTAGGCCCTGCCTAACTAGATTCTGACATCTTCAGAGCTTGCCAGCAGCAGTTCTATTCCCACAGAAATTAGAATCATATATGTACACACAATTCCAATGGTAAGGTTCACTGTTCCTTTTGGGCATCTAACATATTTATTTCTGTACATAAGCCTTAAAATTGTCCTTTAAAAGTCACGCTCAGTTTCTATGTTCCATCCCATGGAGTCATCAAGCTTTCTTAGACATCCCTTGATTGTTATGGGCATTTAATGACTTAATTTGTGCAACTTCTATACGCAGTTAGAAAGAATTTTTTTCTATCTCACACAAAATAACTGAGAGATGTGGAAGAAAGAAGTCGCCTTCTTGAAACAGACACATCAATGCTTCTACACAATGAAGAAGGGTGGTTTGTGTGGTGATGGACAGTTATGTCTTTGCACATCTTCCTCAAGGCATGAGAATTCCTTGTGTGATAGTTAAGATCATGTCTATGCAGGTTGAGCTGCCTTGTAGCTCTATTACACGGTGGACAAGTCTACTGTGAGAAGAAAGTCAGAACAGGGAATCTACTTCTGTGTCACTCAACAGCCCATGCATAGAATGATGTCATCTTTCTCCCTAGCTTAAGGAGCTTGTTGTGTACAATAAAAATTGTGACTCAAATGTGATAGAGGTGTGAACCACAGGATAGCTGGCACCTGGGATTTTCAGTAATGTCATAGGCTGAGCTTATCCCACCCTGACTGTACTGTTGACCTCCGCATCAGTTTAAATGAAATAAGCCAACTTTTATTATTAACATCATGCCAATTGTTGGGATCTATTACAAAATTTTGGTATTAATCTTAATTGATACAGTCAGTGAAACAGGCATGATAAAATGTATAAACTATAAAAAAGACTAATTAAAATATGATGGTGACCATATTGGAAGAACCAGAATTAGGATTAAGTTTTATCAGTAGCACTCATAGCTTGGAAAGAATCATATTTATTTTTGTGCAGAATCTCCTATGTGTATTGCTATAGTAACACCTTTTAGAGTTCATCTGTTTATCCTTTATTGATTGCTAATTACAAATGAATAAGCCACCCATTATTCATACTTGTCTTGCCTTTTATGAATTTAAAAGTACCATCTTCTAATTTGTTATTTGTCCTTAATTAATAGACAAAGAGAACAAATCTATTACTGTTGTTGGCAGCTTTTCTTTGATTCTACAAAGCATGAATTCTAATTTTTTTATGAAAAACTCAGAGTCAGATAATAGCAGGTAAAAGGTGAAGGATCAGATTAGGAAAGCAGCTAGTCAGTAGAAACTTCTTACCTCTACCAATGCTCAGACCAAAGGGGCGATCTCATATCTAAGAATCCTCAAACTGCATGCTGTCTTTATGAAACCTCAGCCTGCATCTGAGCTCCTGTCTCCTCCTACCTTCGATTTCTCTCTGCCCAGCCATATTACTCCTGTCTCCTCCTCCCTAGTGTTGGGAGTAAAGGCATGTGATCCCAAGTGCTGGGATCACCTTCTTGGTTCTGTTTCTCTTTTAGACAGATTCAATCTTGTGTAGCCCAGCGTGACCTTGAAGTCACAGAGATCCATCTGCCTCTATCTACCAAGTGCTGGGATTAAAGCTGTGTGCCTCCACTGCCTGACCTCTATGGCTAACTAGTGGCTTAGCTCTGTATTCTGATCTTCAGACAAGATTTATTTGTTAGATCACATACAAAATATCACTAGATATCACCTTATAGTGCTTCCTTGGTTGTTTGATTTTGCCACATACAGAAATAGCTTGGCAAATTCAGCCATGAGTATGAGAATAAACATAGATTAATGTTTCCTGTGCTTAACTATTTGGAAGGCTGTGTATTGAATAAATATTTTTAGCCGAAACTACTTGAAAATCCCTTGTTGGTTGGGTCTTGTCACTGTCCTATATCTGAGCCTATATAATTATTTGGATATGCTGGTGTTAGTTTCTTTCTTAGGCAGGTACATAAACCGACCTGAGAACCCCAAATCTTCTTGTTTCTAAGGAGCTTCCAGTAACGAGCGGAAGCCTTCTAGGCTCCCATTTTCCATCTGACAGGTCACTATAGTGAGAATTTCATCCTCTTTTCTGGGTTTAGAAAGAAATCCAATTACGATTTGTGAATTCTTCCATATTTTTAAGAGGGTTGCAGGACTAAAACAAAAAATTTAGAGCTAGCATGGCTTAAACCTAGTAGGCTTAGCTTCTCTTAATTACAAGACTATGTGGAATGATCTAGTTTTCATCAGTTCCCAAGGCTACTCTAAATTTCCATCATCAAGGTTCTCAGAAAACCAGATTGACCCAGGAGTAGGAGCCAGCTAAAGGTAGTTATACCCTTAACTCCCCCCCAAATTCAATATGACTTAGGAGATTTGTTTTTAAGATAGAACCAGTGACTTTCATATAATCAATAAAACATTTGAGACAGTTAAAGTAAAGATATATGAAAACAATATCTGAAGACTGGATAGAAGAGCAACATGAACAGAAGATGATATGTGTGCTGGGTGCTCTATCGTGATAATAAAGACTGGAAGTATGGACAACTCCTCAGAGAGGAGGGATTCTTGGACTCAATGCTGAGGTGTTATCCGATGTTCGTGTGTTCCGTTATTTTCAAGTCCATGCTAAGGCAGAGCAGGGCAGTGGGGAAGGTGGCTACGCAAAGTCACTGGCACTTGGGTGATATCTTTGTCTTGCTCTTTGCAGAAAGTGTATGACCTGAGAGTTTTTGAGAGGAGTCTCAGGTTCTTTCCAGCATACGACCATGCCATCTGCAAAGAGGAAGACTTTTACTTGGCAATAAATCTTATTTGCATCACCTTTATTCCTTCTCTTCCCTCAATGCACCGTGTCAACCTCTGTGCAATGTGACGAATGAGAGGTAAGAGAGAAAACAGCCTTGTCTTGATCCAAATTTTAGAGAAGCTTTATTTATCCCCCTTTAGTTCAGTGCTTGCTAGAGGTATTTCATATATAGCCTTTATTAGATTGAGCTATTTAACTTACTTCTCTAGTCCCCTCAAGAATTGTATCATGAAACCATATTGAACCTTCCCAAATTTGCTTAATACATTTGTTGAGATGATCATGTGATTTTGTCCCTCAATCTATTTCTATAGTGTTTTATAACTTTTAATTGCTACATGTTAAACTTTCCTGCACTACTGAGAATAAAAGTCATTAGGCTTGCTTTGATGTATAACCTTCATGTATGTTAGCCCTAATGTACATCTTTAGATTATTTGATATTTCACTAATGATTTCCAATAATTTTATTTATTGTCTAACAGTTTTTTGTATATACGTAGCATATTTTGATCATCTTCCCACTTCCTATGCTACTTTAGCACCCACTTCTGAACTATTTCATGTTCTTAACACACCTCTCTACATTCATTCATGTACACAAACAGGTATTTATGAATTTATATATACCGTAACAATGAGTTTACTTAGAGTTGTTTGCATATGCAGGGGTGTGAGGCTATTAATTATATCATGGATGGTGTACTTGTGGTTATACTAAGAAAGGAAATGGTTCCTTTTCCTCTCATCAGCTTTTACTGCCAATGCTTCCTCTGTTAGGGGTGGTGCCTCTTGCCTCCCTCCTCGATCAATGGTAGATTTACGACAAGCTAGCTTTAATGCAGGTGACCAAGACACATTTTCATGGAACTCCTTCCTATCCTGTGTCTTTTCACTTCCCACTCTGTGATATCCCTAACGTCTTGCATGGAGTTGTGTATATGCATGACATAAATGTCTTATGTATGGATGAGCACTCAACAGTTACATATCCTCAGTATTTTAAATAGCTGTGAGTCTCTGCATTAACCTCTGCCCACTTGAAAAAAAGAGGCTTCGGTGATAAATGTTGAGAATAGCAATAATTTATGAAGGGAATTTCTCTCACAGCTGCCCTGGAGTTGAAAGGTTAAGTCCATACATCCCCATGACTCTTCGAGGCTTCATCTGGTGCCATGAAAGAGAGGGGCAAAAAGGAGTCCTGTTGGTCTATAGAAAACTATTTTTTTCCCTCAGTTCCTTGTAATTTTTCTCTGAGGTAGAGAAGAGTTAAAATCATTTCTAGTATTTCCTTCAGAGCTCTTCATTTTAAATTGTTCTTTTCTAATCCTGCCTTATAATCTTTAAAATATAAACATTTATAGCCATAAAGTTTTCTCTAAGAAATGTTATATTCAAGAAGTTCTGGCAGGTTTTGCTAGTAATTTTACTTTATTGATTCTAAAAATTTTAACTTGCTTTTTGATTTCTTTAATCATCTCTGTTCATTAAAATATATATTGCTCAGTATCCAAGTAACTGTGTAGTTTATTTTTTCTCTAGTTGTTTATGTATAACAGGGATGCCCTTTTATCAGATATCATTAATATAAGAAATTATTCTGGCTATTTGGAGTCTGATAATTTTTGCTCTTGGCTAGTAATGTTCTCAATACTGGAGACATGTCCTATAGGTTGTTTTGAATCATGTGTATTTCGGAGATATTAAAAGGAATAGTTACTGATATCAGTTAAATCCTATTGACCAATGGTGTGGTCACCATATTATCTTCTTTTGAGTTTCAATTTTAATAAACTATGTAAATTTAGAATGGCATTTCAGAGATAGCCACTACTACTGTATTTGGGCCTGTCATTCCTCTCTTTCATGTGTGTGAAATTATGACCTCACTGTCTGGCTACTAAATATCTATAACAGTTATTATTTGATAAATTGTCCCTTTGTTAAAGTATAGCGGCTTAAAAACAAAACAAAACAAAGCAAAACTCTTCTAACCAATTTTGAGTTGAAGTAGGCTTTGACAACTACCAGAATAGGCACATTGTCTTGTTTGGGGCTTGTGTGTTAGGTTGATTTTCAATGTCAGAAGCTAGTTAATCGGTGTCTTTAACTATTGAATGTTTTTCTGTTTTGGGTTTTTCTTAAGAAAATAAATAATTTGATCTTATTTTTTAATACAGTCAGCTGGCCTGTGTCTTTTAAATGTTGAGGTGAAGCTGGTTGTATTTAAGGTTATTATTAACAGCTGTTTGGTATTTCCCATGGTTTTGTTAGGCGTTGTTTTGTTTTGGTGTGTGGTGGGGGGGTCATTACTAATTCTTTCTGTCTTTCTTATTACTTTGGAATTGATAGTTTAATTTCTGGCACTCCTTTGTTCACCTGCATCTCTCATAAAATTTATTCTTTCCTTTATGTTCATGAATAAGATTGGCTTTTTTCCTATGTAAAATCATTTAAATGTGTTAGGAAATGACTCAGCAACCACAAACTGCCTTAGTTTTGCTTATCATGAAATGTTCATATTTCTGTCCTAAGTCTGAAGAGGGCTTTTGGTTATAGCAATAGCATTTGGCTTGTTACACAATGCTGATTGCTTAGGTGTGGTTTAATAATGATGTATCTGTCTTCATACATGAGTTTGCATTTCATTTCATATTCTGATAATGTTCTGGGTTGGTTCTTCTCTGAATATTTCTATTTGAGGTTTTAAATGCTTCTTATGCTTGGATATCTATTTCTAAGATTAGGAAATGTCAAGATACAGATATAGTTGTACTAAATCGATTGTGTATGCTCTTAGACTATATCACTGTTTCTACTTGAATGTATCCCAGAGATCATGGAACTTTTGTTTGTTTGTCTGAGACAGGGTTTCTATGTGTATCCCTCATTGTCCTGGAACTCACTTTGTAGACCAGGTTGAACTCACAGAGATCCACCTGCCTCTGCCTTGAGAGTTCTGGGATCAAAGGCATACACCACCACACCTGATGATCATGGAAGTTTTGACCACAACTTTTTACTTTGTGTGCAACTGGTTATATGATTATCTGGAGCCTGCCCTCTCCATCCTGAAATCCATTCTTATGTTTAGTTCTTGTGTCTTGTAGAAGTGACTGACGCTTTCATTTCCAAAAGTTCTCTTTGGTTCCCTTTCAGAATATTGATTGCTTTGTTTAACTTTTCCTCTGTGCTTTTTGTTTCCTCTCCCAAATCACTCACTTTTATCTGCATTGCTATCTTGTCTGGATCCTTAATAGATTTCCTTATTTCATTCATCTGCTTACTTGAGTCATCTTGGTGGTCACTGACCCTTTCTGTATATAGGAATCTGAATCACTTTGTTGTGTTTCCCTATATTACCTTCAGTTTGTGCTTTAAAGAAGTAATGAGTTTATGGAGGCATCATATTGACTTATTTTCACTTTATTTTGTTGATTGTTTGTGTTCTGCACATCTTTAGGAATAGGAATAATCCCTTAACATAATTTTTGTTCACTTGACATTTTTGTGGGTTGTTTTTACATGAATGTATGCTCTTTATTAGTATTTATATAGAAAGTCAACTGTGGCAATTGAAACAATTATTTGATTACAGCTAGGAGAAGACACAGTGTCCAACACTGGTGTCCCCAGGAATGTTCACTGACAGCAGCAATAAGGGGACTGATTGGGAAAAGTGTAGTTCATAGACTTTCAGCACTGAGAATATTAATGGCTAAGTAGTGGAACATACAAAGAATGGGAAAGGAGTGTGAGGAGGAAATGTGAATGAAGAGAAAATTATGTGGGTCAGGGATAGAAATAACGGAGTTTTATAGAGTAGCTGTAGAGAAGACCAGTTATAATAACCTAGTAGATTAAACTACAAACTAAAGCAAAATATCTAAGTGCTATATTAAAGTGTGGATAACAAAATAGAAAGATACTAGAAATATGATATAAAATTAAATAAAAAAGATTATAAGCTAGATAAATATTTCTCCCTAGATAGTGAGATGTGATTTCTTCTCCCCCTCCATTGATTGTCTTTATAGCAGTCTTTACAGGGGGGAATTAGGGCTTCTAATCTCAGTGATTCAAATAAATTAAGTCAGCATGTCCTCCCTGCTGAGAGGGATTTCTGTGCAGGGTCTTCCACTTGCTGCCAGCATTACCCATTGAGATCACTACCCTATTACCACTTAGTCTCTATTGTTTGGGGAATTGTTCTCTCTATATGTGGGCTTGTTTATGACTGTGACTCTTGGTGAGGGGGTCTTTATCAGCCATCTTTATCATTGTCACTGTGCTTACTCTTTCAAAGTGTGCCAGGCACTGAGGCTGTTTCAACTTTGGCTCAGTATCACACTCTTTCCAGTCTTCTAAACAACCAACACCTGCACCATTCGTGTGGCGCTGATGTTGCTAGTGCTGCTAGTGTTGAAATCCTACAGAAGCATACGTCTTTTTCAAGGCTGTTTCTGTTGGAGTGATGGGGTTTATTATCTTTTGTTGGTTCACATTGTTCTTTGTCCCCATGTTGCCCAGAGGCAGCTTCAAATCCTGCAGCTGACTCAGCTGTCCCAAATACTAGAGGTTGTATGTATGTAATTAAATATAATACTCAGGAAAAATACTCCTTCATCTCTCATTTATGAATTTGTTTTTATGCTTTTACATCTTTTTAAATATAAATGCCTCAAAAGTTATAAAAAACATGGAAACACATGCATCAGAGGAAGTAAAATTCAAGCTGCTACTGTCAACGATTTTGCTAAAATTTGCTCAAAATGAGATTTTTATGCAGGCAAAACAAATGTTGCTGCCCTTCTGCTGCTTGGGGCATCACATACAGTGAATGTTCCTAATGGTTGTCTCAACAGAATCATGAAAGAGGAGCAACATTTGTTTCTCATCACCGTACTGAAATATCTAGGGTGGAATATTTTATTTTATATTTTTAAAAAGAAGTTTATCAACTCTCAGTTCTGGGGGTTAAAAGGCATGGTGTTTTTATAACGTTGACCCTATTAAAGGTTTCCTAGGGAAGGCACCATAGGATTGCATGTAAGGAGAGATTCCAAGGTAAGAAAAGAAGCAGGAGAAATGACTATATGCTCAGGGCCGGTTTTAGAGCAGCTTTGCTTCCTGAAAAGTAGCCCAGGGCTACGTGGCTATTATCCACATCCTTTGCATAATCAGTACTCCCAAGTACTTCACATCCCCACTAGGTTTCACCACCGAATGATGTCACTCTTTCCACCTAGTTCCATCTTTTAGGCTCCTCTCTTTTTCCCACAAGGTTCAACTCATGACCTCTCCCTCCCAGTGAATTCCACCTCCCAGTGACCTCTCCCTTCTTGCTAGGTTCCATCTCCCACTGACCTCATCTGTCTGGTATCTGCTACCTCCTAAAGGTTCCATCACCCTTTACACTATCATACTGTGGTCCAGTTGTTTAACAAAGAGTCAAGCTACATCTTTTGAGCTTTTTAGAATTCTGCCCCCTTGGCCTTTAAATGGTCTGCCAGAGTGGGAAGACCACTCTAAGATGTTCTCCCGACTCTCTTTTTTGTAACTGATTGAAAAAGGATCATTTAAGGTTAGAGATAGGTTAGAGGTTGAGAGCACTTACTGCTCTTGTAGAGGTCTGGGTTTTAATTCTTAGTACCTATGTCAGGTTCAGGCGACTCACAATCACCTGTAAGGCGGCTCCAAGAGACCCAGTGGCCTCTTTTAGACTCCATAGGCTCCTGCACATGTGTGTACTCAGTCTGACACACACACACACACACACAGAAAATAAAACAGAAAACTAAATCTTAAAAAGAGAAATATCGGAAAATGCTGCTGTGGTATAAATTTCTCATGCATTTGGCTGAAGTGAAATTTTTTGTCTGTGAGGACAGAGGACATATTTAGAAACCATAGCTTTTAACCCTATTATATATTTTCATGATGATCCACCTCTTCAAAAAGCTTAGCTTGACACACAAAGGTTTCCCGTTTATTTGGGATTTCATTGTTGTGGTTACCAGAATGCTTGCCACTCATTTATTTGTTATTAGAGTTTTCTATGTCACCTAAAACTTACATTTTTAAATTTGTTATGCCTCTTTCTTGATAGTAACAAGCCTAACAGTGAAGAAGACTCATCTTTACCCCCACAGGAAATTTGAACCTTGCTTGCTTTGCTACAGAGTCAAATGGTTACTGTTGTGAATCTGTCACTCTCATCTTTCACCATGTTTCATGGCCCCAGAGATTAGTCAGACAAATCTTAGCAACATCAGAAGTCCTTCTACGCAGACAGAGAGCCTCTGCTTTTCAAAAAAGTCACCAATGTTAAGATCCATATGGCTAAGAATATAAAGGGTCCTTGCAGTCAGACAAGATACTATGCCCTAGAGGTAAGTTTCTTACGGTGCAGGGCAAACACAGCCCACTTATTTTCTGGGAGATGCGCAGTCCGTTTTGCTCCATCCCGGCAGTGTCCCCAATTGAGCCTTGATTTCCCCAGGGAAGCACACATCCTTTACGGCTATTTGGGCAGAAGAATTAGTCAGGAACAGACATCAGGAGCTGACACCAGAAGGGTTTCTGGAGAGATAAAGAAGCTAATTTGTAAAGGTTCTGTTAGGCAACAAAACTTAAGAGAGAAAAAATAAACTGGAAGAGATATGGCTCTAAGTCAGATAACACCGAGGCAGGAGCCAGAAAGGAACTGTCCTAGAGAGGTCACATTTGCTCTCCCTCTCTCTCATTTGGTAGGATGTCTATTCAGCTGAATCCAGAGCAAGAAAGGAAAGTTAATCACTCACGAGATCTAAAAAGCTCAAAAAACATCCAGAGGCAGTTCCTTCAGTTATGTAAATGTGTCCTTTCTGGAGCCCATTTGCCCAAGAAAAGTTGGAAACAGCCCCTTAATGTTCTAGTGTCTTCCCCCACTTGGATGATGTACTACAATAATGACTTGGTGACAAGACATGCTCATTGGTACAACGCTGACCTGAACATTACAGGAGTAACCAGCGATGTTGTGGTTGAATCTAAGGGACACTCTATAGGAGTACTTGTGTGTCTAATACTGTAAATCAACCCATGAACCCACATTTGGGAAGAACTATAAGCCCCATGTGTGAACTTACTACTATTATTCAGGTAAATGAAAAAAGTGTCAAATTACCTTCTAAATTCGTATCTCTAGCCCCACATATCAGGGCATCTCACAGGACTTGTGCAGCAGATGGTGGTTAACACAGAAACTCACCCCTGGTCAAAATGCAAGAAATTAAGTGACTGAGGAATGTTCTGCCACAAATGGGACAGCTCTATGGCTCCCTGCCTCCCAAAGCTTAGGGACCATCGTGAAAGAGGGAGTGGGAATATTTTCATTGCTAGGGATTGGGGTGGAAGGACAGAAACAGAGTCTTCTGAATATGACAACATTGCAGCCCTCTAAAACTCACAGCACCTGTGTTTCTTGTTGACCTGCCACAAAATTAAGCTAGTCATCCTTCTAGCCCAGAGGAAGGAGGATATTGGAAACATCCATCTGTGAATGAGGAGCTATTGACAGTTGATGGCTTCCGGGAAAAGGAGAATTGCTTTTCTTTAAAGATGAGGATATCACATTCCAGTAGATGGCTCCAAACCCAGAATTATGGACATTACAAATGAGATTCTGTGAGTTATGAATAAAAAGAAATAGGACACGAAATTTAGTAGAGGAGAACATAGATGAGAGCTCTGGAGGGAGTAGATATGATCAAAATATATTGTAAGAAATTCTCCAAAAGTTAATACAACTATTACATTAACAGATCAACTTGGGGACATGCAAAAGTCCCACTGACATCTGCATTGGAATCTGTAAACAGGAGAATCAAGATTCCGAGTTTTAAAGCACCCTCCACGGGATTACATTATAAAACCTGTTTAAAGAGACCTTGTAATAGTCGTTCTCAGATTCAAGCTATTTCCTCAGGTTTAAGGTAGCTTGTGAGGATGAAGAATGACTGGGAGATCTGTGGTAGGGCATGGCACTCTGCATGACTCTCTAGCAGTATATGTGTGCATTAACATAGGTGGATTAAACTGCATCCGTAGAGCCACTGATAGAGTTGTCTTAGCATAGATCCTCTGCCCAAGCAGATGCATTCTAAGAAGCGACCAAATGGTACTGCCTACCATATAGCTCATATTTTTGCATTTTAAAATTGTGTTTTGATGTCATATATTCACTGTAGAAAGTGCTAGACCTCAGTGAGACACTTTCTTTGAAATCCATCAGACATGGTGCCTATATTCACATCTCCACACTCTCCCATCTCTTGGGCTCACTTTCCCCCTTTGTTTCAAAGGCAATTTCACACTGACTTTCATGCCATTTATATGTCTCCTACATCGTCCTGAGCTGAATACAAAAGTGATTAGCTCTGAAGAACTATTTCTCCTAATTTTAGTACAACTACTGGGAATTGCACTTATCGGATCATAGAAGGAAGTT
This sequence comes from Bramus lutescens, assembly GCA_001685075.1. Taxonomy (NCBI): domain Eukaryota; kingdom Metazoa; phylum Chordata; class Mammalia; order Rodentia; family Cricetidae; genus Bramus; species Bramus lutescens. The sequence continues at coordinate 13,725 of LOEQ01010971.1, forward strand.
TGTTCTAATCATAGAAACAAAAAGAGTAGACAAATTGCTCATAATCGATCCATCAGATGACTTATTCAAGACTGCACCTGCTGACATTTCTATTTCCAGGTGAAATCCTTTGTCTTCAACTCTAACAAGGTTGTATCCTCTGACCTGGGCCTCAGTTTATAGGTCCTATTTGACCACCACATGAACCAAACTGATAATGTATTGCCTGGGTGACTGTCTTTCTTCCTCGGGGAGGAAGCAAATTAAATATAAACATATGGCAAGGATATAGAGGAGTACAAAGAATAAAAAGAATGCTACCTAGAGTGGCAGCTGGAGGCCGGGACAGAAGGAGAGACGTGGATGGTAAGTGGATGACCTTGTACTTTAAGGTAAATTATAGATCATTGGAAAAGTATTGAAGAAGGCCCAGTGAACATAAAAGCGTAATGGTTTGGCTTAAGTTCAACAACAGCAAAGACAGAAAATGCTTTCTGTTCTCTAGAAGATCACATAGCCCAAAAACACATGAAAATCAGAGAACCAGGGAGACAAGCAGGTCACTGCAAGAGAAAATACCAGAGTTCAGATAAGAAAGCGTAACTTTTCTTGACCAGGAAATAAGGGGGAAACAGCAGAAAAGATCCCTACCTTTATATGAAGGTCAGTTCTGCAGAAATGTTTGGTGCATAAAGTATGAAATAGGGACAGAATAAACTATCCATTGTTGATATTTTCAACGAAAAATTATTTTTGGCATGAAGAAGGAAGAGACAAAGGACTGCATTGGAGATGAGAAAGTAAAGAATTTGCACTCACTCAGGTGCTAATACACTGACTGAGCAATTCTGTGGAGTAAGTTGGTAGGTATCTGTGTGTACAAATCTGGGATTCTCATTACAAGAAGAAAAAAGAGGTGAGATTTGTCTTGGGACCAAAGGAGGGAATATAGACGTAGCCTGGGCATAGAGAAGACATGTCCCAGGACTCCACCTCAAGGTGTAAAGGAGGAAAGATCCTGTAAGGTACTGGGAGAAGTGTGGCCCCCGATGTGTGGCAAAAGTCAAAGAGGAGCCATTGCTGTGATGAAAATGAAAAGAAAGGTGGACTTTGGAGAAAGAACTATTTGTGTCAAATATAATAGCATCAAACAGATTAAGACTTTCTTGTCCCCAAAGCATTCACCAAAGGTGTCCCATACAGTGTCCCTGGGCTTTCCTCCTGTTGGTCAAGCTGGCAAGGTCTGGAGGCTAACCCCTGCTCAGAGGATATACTGAATGTGGACAGACAGATGAACTATGGAGATAAAGCTACTCTGCCTCAGTTTCAGAGACTTCCTCAAGAAGCCTCAGTGCCCCGAAAATAGGACTGTGGAGATGGAGACAGGGCTGACAATGTGAACGGAATGGAAAACTGTGGGAAAGAGTCACCACCAGAGTGCACAGTAAGAGCATCTTAGTGAAAACGAGAACTGTCCTCCAGAATCCAGTCTTAGAGAACTCTCCCTTTTTGAAAAGTCATGGCAATGAAACTTCAACCTATGAGAACTCTGTTACAAGCTAAGACAGTGGAGTTGGTGCCTAGGATCTTGGGGGATGCAACCTCTGCCTCAGAGAATGCAGAATATGGAAAAAAGTGAGTCATGAATCTCCATCTGTCTTGGAATTTTGGAATTGGGGGCACCTATTTCTCTTTTATTTTTATCTCTTGTATAGACTGGGAATATCTACCCTTTGTCCACACAACTGCAATTTTTGGAAGCACAGGGTGTGTTCACAAGATCTTTTACTTGGAAGGGAGTTTTCCTAAGGATGATTCATGCCTTGAGTCACAGTTATGTTGATTTTAGAAGACACTTTAGACTTAGCCTTTAAAACTGATGCTGCAGTGAGTTGAGACCATTTATGATAAAACAATGAATTGTTTTTATATTTGAGAAGAACGTGTTTGGGGGACTCAGGAACAGAATATAATGTTTTGAATACATTTCCACCTACAGTTTCTGCATGAGAGCTGAAATCCCATTGAGAATGTATAAAGAGAAAATGTTCATAAGGGAAGTAACAGAGTGAGACTCTATGAATGAAACCAATTAGTGTCCCATAATAGAACTGATAGAGAGGGATGGAAGATTTTTCACCTTCTATCCAGTTACCATTCCTTACTTTCTGCCAAATGAGGGCACAGAGTTCCTCCTACCGGGAGACACAAAAGAAAGATATTGTTGTAGAAATAGACTGAGCCTTCCTCTGACACCTAATCAGTCCATGCCTGGTATCAAATTTCCTAATCTTCAAAACTATAGAAAACAAACTACTGTTATAAACAACTTAGCCAAGGTATTTTGTTACAGCAGCAGAAACAAACTAAGACAGACTCTTATGACTCACATTTCTCCAGGCAGAACGGAATACTCACTAGAGATACACAGAATGAGGGGATTGCACATGACCCACATGACCCACATGTTCCTTTCTCAGAATTTTTAGGGAAACTACAAAGATGTACTATGGTTCTAGGCTGCACTCAAAATATGATGGGACGTTTCCATTTTGTTTTGCTTTGTGCTAGTAAGTTTAATTGAGAGAGACAATATAGTTATGGGGTATTGTCTACTGTTGGGAGGACTTGCTGGTCAGAAGTTGCAGTCTGGCAGTGCTCTGAGCTTGGTTGAGAACATGGAGGATTCCCTCCCAATGGAGGACTTCCTGCTCTCTACCTGAACTTATCTGAAGAATGTCTCAAGGTCCGGACACAGTCTCCTGCAGAAGCTTTTCCCATGCTGCCCGTACGGTAATTAGACTTGTGGTAAGAGTTTTATGATAGGAAAGAGCTGCTTAATGCAAATTAGGTGATGCCCCAGCCTCTGTCTCCAACCTCGTATTATCCCTGACTCTGGAATAGAGTTGAGCCGTCTCATTGAAGCCGTCTCCCGGAAGGCTGTTTCTGCTGTGTTCACAGGCCATACAAAGCTCTCTGTCACTGCTTCTGCCCCTCACAGAATGGTGGCCAATGAACCACAAGAGTAAAGGGGACCCCACACTCTACTTGTTAGAAGTGTTCATAGTCTGGTAATTTGCATTTAATTCATCAGCTCTCAAAAAGTATACCACATGGAGATAAGTTTAAGGTTCACATATATTCAGAGCAGAGTTATAATTATGGACTAGAAAGCATAAAATGTATATCAGAAAATGTAGGCATGACTGGAATTATGGAAGGAAAATATATCATTGAATAAAATTCTAAGGTGTCTATGAAAGCCAGAGTTTAGTTTTAAAACTGGGGGGAGGGCACGAAATTGAAGGTTTGGAGAATACAATGCAAGATTGAGGAGACAAGCAAAGAATAAGATAAGATGCTTTTAAATGATCAGTCAGGTATTGTTGGTAGGAAGTTTGACATTCTAACTGTAACTAACACATTAAAATATAAAAGCAAAGGAATATTTGGAATCAGATCTGACCCAGGACTTTGGCTGCTCTCATTCTAAGCCAGGCTTCTTGTGTAGTGCCCTGCAGTCGGGGCAGAGACGTATACCTGATCCAAGAGCTGAGATCAAGAGAATTCAAAAGCAATGTTGCAGAGAGTTGAGAACATTTATGAGACTGTGAAGGAATCAACATATTTCCGTATTTGAGACTAAGGTATTTGGGGGTTAGGGACAGAATATAATGTTTTAAATCCATGTAACCATCTAAATTTTCAGGGAGAGAGCTGAAATCCCATTGAGATAGTATAAAGACAAAGCTGCTCATAAGAAAAGGGATGTGGGGTTTTAAAAGTTTTTGTCAAAACTAACAAACAAATAAGAATATAAACAGCTGACCAAACCTTAGGACCTAAAAGTACAAGCAACAGTTTGGGAAGAAGAGGTGAAAACTCCCATGTAATTAAAAATGCCCAGGCACCCAGAGTTAGTCAGCTGCCTAGTATATCCTGAATGGTACATAAAGATGCATGTGCTAATTTCATAATTTATTTATGATAAAATTTTAAACATATGTGAAAAGAGATAATGAAGTGCAGTTTGGTAAGGCTATATTATAACATGGTTTATTTCATTAAAATCACATTTTAAAGTTTTTTTCTTAAAAGAAGATTTGAGATAAAAAAAATTAAGAGAACTCATTACAATTATCCACCCAATAAATATGGAAGCAATCTGTAAGCTATATTTAGTTTCATACACACACATATGGAAGTTTCTATTCCACCAGGTCCCACAGCCATTCAGTCCCAAATAAACACACAGAGGCTTATATTAATTATAAACTAGTTGGCCTATTGTGCATATTTATTGCTAACTAGCTCTTACAATTTAAATTAATCCCTAGTGCTTATCTATGTTTAGCCATATGGCTTGGTACATTTTCTCAGTGAGGCATTCTCATCTTGTTTCCTCTGTGTCTGGCTGGTGACTGACTCTGCCTTTTCTCTTCCTAGAATTTTTTTAGTCTGACTGTCCCACCTATACTTCCTGCCTGGCTACTGGCCAATCAGTGTTTTATTAAACCAATATGAGTGACAAATCTTACAGTGTAAAAGAGTATTATCCCACTGTATCTAATTATCTATCTATATGTATATATGTGGATATATGTATGTATATATACATATATAATTGTTTTATATGTATGATACACACCCAATCAAAATAATCACTGAAAGACACACTCACAATTGAAGATGGTCCAGATATTTCATCCTGAAGATTCTCTTCCCAGGGAATTCAAAGTTTTGCTAAGTTGATAGCTAAATTAACCATAAAATATGGTGACTCAAGTTAATTGATCATAACTCAGAACTTGTTTCTTGTATGAATTTTTTTTTTGTCTACCACTACCCTTCCTGACATCCTGTGGCACTGGCCGGAATGTTTTGGTCTTTTGTGTTTTGTCTTTCATTTGCTCAAGGGTTCTGGTGGAGACGGAGAATCATCACTTCATAGGTCATGAACCAAAGCTGGGTGTACAATGCTAAGACTGACTGGGATGGATGGGAAAAGAGGACTTGGAGGTTATAACTGACACTAGTGAAGATAAAAGGCTGAAGAGTAACTTGTGTTTATCAGATACAGGGGCTTGGGGAGTGACCAGGATGGATAATGATACAGGGTTCTTGGGAGTGACCAGAAAGGAAGGGAATAAATGAATTTAGGGAGTGGCCAGGATGGATGATAATATAGGGGTTTGGGCAGTGATCAGTATGGATGCTAATAAATCAGATCAAGGAGAGACCAGGATTGATGAGGATACAGGTGTTGGAGAGTGATGGAGTGGATGTGGTATTGGGGACTGTGGAGTCATGACTTGGATGGGATCCAGGGGGTTGTGAGATGGCGTGGGTGGATGGGAATAAAGGAGGTTGCTCAGCTAAGAGACAATATGACATTGGAGAATCACCTAAAAGGCCAAGGTGAAGGCGGAAAAGCTCACGAAAAGGAAGGATCAAGGTCAGATAATAAAAGGAAGATGTGAACGAGAAATAGAATCTATGGGGCCAGATTCACTGAGCTTGATAAAAGATAGGAGAGCTACTCGTGTGTGCAATGATTGCTCAGAAGAGGCAGGTTTCCGAAGCTGGACTTCGGGGGTCAGAGCTCAGCTTTGTCATTTCCTTGCAGAGTAATTCCGGGCAAATATTTTAACCTCCTGTGGCTCCATGTCCTAATTTACAAGGTAGACAGAATAGAAGAAACCTCTTTTGAAGGTATTAAGCTTATGAAGTTTCATCTAGCATTTCAAGTGTGGGTAGTTTGAAATGCACCTGTAATAAGTGTTATCTATAATTAAGAACACAAGTCAGATCATGGAAGGGGTTTTGGAACTTCCTAAAGAAAATAAAGAAGGTCAAAGGATAATCTTACACAGGTGAAGTCTTACAGTGTGAAGATTTTTTTTTCCCGCATTTGGTGGGTGTATAGTATCATGCTGTGAAAACCTTAAAGGAAAAAAGTTTTCTGTTTAAAATAGCAAAAATAATATTTTAAGTGGTTTACTTAAGCTCTTTTCTTTTCAGAATCATTAAATATGTCCAGAAAATTGGTAAGTTAATGTCACCGAATGGATTACTCATCCTCATAAATGAAAGTCAAGCCAAAGTTTTATAACATTTAATATTCATCATATTGTATATGGCTTATATATGGTACAACTTTGTTGATGTGTAGAATTACAATATATATTTCTACATATATGTCCATAAATGTCAAGTCACAACAAGGTGACAGAGAGAACAAAATTATTTTTGTCTTAGACTATGGATAGCAGCCTTTTCATTGAGAGTCATCTCTGTGTGGCCCACATCCCAAAAGGATATGCTCTGGGTGAGGGACTTGGAAGGATGATTAGATAATACTTTAAATTCAAAGACAGCTTCATATGGAGCGGTCTGAGAAAATGCAGCTGCATAGCAAATTCATACTATTTGATAATACATATAAAACCCAATAAAACAATGCCAAGGCTGTAGCTCCCACAGTGGGAGCCTCACAGCTGTATCTGAATAATGTTTCTCCACTATCATGGAATTGAACAAGCAGCCAGAGAACCCCGAAGCCACTCAGTACCAGGACCCTCTGTCTCCGTCCTTTCCCTCCACTAACAACATCTCCATTGGTTTGACTTCTCCAGGTCACACTATTGGAATCACACACCTCAGCCTTTTAAAACTAGCCTTGTTAAGTCAATTATCTGTTTCCTCCATGCCTTCTAGTATCTTCCAAGCTCGGTTATTCTTCACGATAGATAATGTGGGTAAATATTTACAAAGTGTATATATCAAGATGTGTGTGTGTCTCATCATCCACCAAATACAATGTTGGCTATTTCCACGTTGGGCAATTATAAAGAAATCCTTGACAACCATTCCTGGACAGATGACTTAGCTAAGGTCTGCTTCTAATACCTTGCATCAGACATATTCCCTTAAGTCTGAGGTGCCAGAGCACACAATCTATACTTATAATTTCTTCCCCCAATTTGGAGGCAAAGAAAACAATTGTCTGTGCTTGTCTCTACTGCTCAGAGAAATATCAGCAGAGGTACAGCTGTCTGCGAAGAGCTCAGAACACACATTAAAGTGGTTAATAAGTCCTTACTGGGTTCGTTGTTTCACTGTTGATTTGATTTTGTGCCCAATATTGCTCATAAAGCATATGGAAAATTTGGGATAAAAATGTAAATAGTTAAACATTCTGTCACTCATAGATGAAAATTTAGCATATACTAAATTTAGTCCTGGCTCTGGGTGCAGCAGATCTGAGTTTGATGGATGCTTAATCATTTACTGGCTCTATGACCTTGAACAAGTGACAACAACCTCTGGGGTTTAAGCTCCACCACAAGTAACAGCTCACAAGGAGACCAATGAAGTCACATCAGGAAAAGACATGTTTCTGATCAGGGCTACTCACCAAGATCAATTATTCCCATGGTTCAAATCCAGTGTCAAGGTCTCTGTTTAATCTCATTTAAGTTACCTGTGACTTTTCACACAGTTGCTCACCGCTTCTGTGAGACTATTTTGTCTCCCTTATCTCACCTTGGGGTATGTGCTACAAGGGAATGAAGATGAGCATATGGAAGAGGTGTCTGCACTGTTGTGTTTATTGTACTAGGATTGACACCCCTATGATACGGAATCAGCCTAAGTGTTCATTGGTGGATCATTGAAAGTGGTGCATACACAGAAAAGAATGAAACTTTTAGAAAATGGCAGAACTTTTAGAACTGGAAACTGCTGCAAAGCTTAACAGGTCAGATGCAGAGAGACTAATACCCTTTGTCCTCTGTTCTAAGTGGGGTCCAAGAAAGAATATGTGAGATAATAGCATTCAAATCACCAAGCCACATTGCACACAATGGTAAGAATCCTGAGCCCAGACATCATTCCTTTACACAAGAAAACCACCCTAGCCTCTGTTCTCTGCTTTCTCAAGCCCCCTGCAGTGGGAGCTTGCTCTGCTCTCTTGAGAAATTTCACTATGAATAGTAATGTATCTTTCCCTATCTTCCCTGTCTTGTGAAGAAGACCCAAGTGGCATCAGGGAATTGAGCCAACCTGTGTATGGAGACCAGGGCTGAGATCCCTCACAGTGTGACCACAACAGAAACAGATCCCACAAGGAAGTGAAAAGGTGGTTCTGATGAATTGCCTGTTTGGTCTTTTATATTCACAGAAGAGCAGTAGGAAGATAATAATCCTGATATGGAGAACACTGTGTCTGTCTGTAACTATAATCAAAGACAACATGGTGTCATGGTACAGTCATTCATGGCTGCCCCTCAACCCCTCTCAACTTAGAGTAAGACAGCATAGTAGTGGAATGTTCTGTTTTCAGCTCTAAGAAGATTTAACCTAACTTGGTTTCATGTTTCACAATTTAAAGCTATGCCTTTTATTTTTAAGGAGACTACATTAAAAAGAGAGAGAGAGAACTCCTGCAATATTGACAATAAAAAAAAAACCACTCCTGGCTACAGACGTTGAGAAACAATGAATTTCCAGAGGAAGAGGACGAATACGTTTGGCTGTGCACTCTTTAGCATGCAAAGTAGCTGGATGCACCACAGAAACCAGAAAAGTGGGATATGTGACAAATTAAAAGAATAAAGAGGAAGTGAGGCATACGTTGCTAGGAGACATTCTGAATTCAGGATTTGAGAGGAATTTAGTTACTTCAGGAGCTCGAGTTCATGAAAAACCCTAGCATCCAAAAGGAGCTATGAAGATTTCAATCCAAATGCAAAACACTGGAAGAAAAATGAAGAGCTTCGAACAAATTATAACCGATTAATTCAACCACATCTTTTCTCATCTCAGAGAGCCACACACAAGATAAAATAAGTCCATCTTTAATAGGAAACTGGAGAAGACAGTCGGGGATTGGATCCTTCACGAGCTTCTGCAAGCCCCAGAGATTTGCGGAGGAAAATCAGCTGGCATATAAATAAAAGCTACTCATCTGGAAGCTGTAATTGTATTTGTGAGAAGCCACAATTTTGGCTTATAGAGTCCTCACAATGCTTACGTTCTCTCTCTAGAGTACTTTAGAAAGTGAAAATTCACAAAAACCGTTCATTCTTGTTAACACCCTTAAATAAAGACTTTTTTTTTCAAAAATTAATTCTTAAGTAACAAATCCAGTGCATTGTAGGACATGTAACCAATGAGATATCATTCCTGAGGAATTTGAAAGAAAAAAGCCGGGTCTTTCACTCCATCAGTAAATATTGATGGATTGGCTGATGCAGGAGATTAGAAAACCATATGCTACTTGCCAAAGTACACACATTTTAAGGGTGGAATAGGCTGTGTGAATTCAAAGGTAGAGCAAGAATAAATAATTACATAATTACCAAAAAAAACCCCACAAAGTGAGCAGGGTAGGAAATAATAAAATAATATAAAGTCCCAATGATAGTTTCCCAAATGTTGCTTACACAGGGGAAGCTGACCAGAAGCTGGGACCCTGCTAGGATAGATATTCAATGCTATGATTGTATTGGGGCTGATTGCAATGCATGACTCCCCTCTAGGCATTCTTTCCAACACATCACCAGTTCCATTTTAAGATGAAAAGTCTGGAAAGCTGGGGCATTTCATATAATTCTTTTCTTTCTGGGTAACGGTCTAGATGCAAAGGTGGGTCCCAAATTTAGAAGCATTTGCTCAGACTGGAATTTGGAAATAAGGAAGGTCTCATTTATTTGCTTAAATTTAATTCAAATTTAACTTTAACATTTAAACGTTCTCATTTACTTGTTCTCACTGCTGTCTTTAATGCTTGTTGTATTTAGTGAATAAATACAGAAGAATATATTTTGCTCATATCTGTAAATCCATGATATATAATACATTTGTGTTTTATATATATATATATGTACACACATATATAGTGATTTACTCTTATGATAAATATACTCAATGAAATATTTAATCAATAGTTTTTCTAAACTATCAGTACCACAGATTTCCTACAGTTACCTGTTAATCTTACAGTTAGACACATTTGATTTCTACTGCTTGTCCCTTTGTGTCCTTTTCAATTGTAACACTTCTTTTTTCTATTTCTTAGCAGCCATAATCCATACTTGTCAATTTGTAGGACTACACATAATTTTGATAGTGTTTGTTTTCATTGTGTATGATTGAATATTCAAACTTTTTTTCTAAGTTCTTGAAGTTCAAGTTTAGATGATGTAGGGGAGCATTTTCTTATATGGGTGTTTTTCCTCTGAGTCTGACAACCTGTGTTTGATACCTAGACCTCACATAGCAGAAGGCGGAACCACTCCCACATACTATCCCTTGACCTCCAAACAAGTGCCTAGGCATGTGCATTTCCCCCACTGACCAACAAATAACATATAATTAATAAAATTAGAGCTTATTTCTTTTTGTAGCGGCATACATGTGATGATATGAGTTCTCTCAAAACAATCACAGGGATTTCCCATAATTTTGATTTCTCAGTTTTCCTTTAGATATTAACTAGTTGTTAAGAGAAGTCAGCATCTGGAGTGGGTGCCCTTGGGTTCAGCTAGTGGTAGAGTAACTTACCTCTTTGAATCTGTCATTGTGTGCTGCTACAATTGGCGATGTTTCAGATGTTATTAGACAGGAATTTTTGTTTGGTTGATTGATTGATTTTTCTTTCCCTTTTTTTTTTGAAACAGGATTTCTCTGTGTATCTTTGGAAGGATGTTTTTAAAGTCTGGCCTTATGCATTTCTTCTCATCTTTCAGACAAATCATAATCCTAGGGGGTTCAAACACTATCGTTGCTCAAGTCAAGGGTCATTCAGTGTTTTATGTGTGCAACCATTTGTTTGATATTTGGATCTACTGTCTTGAGTAGTGCACAGCTCCAGAATGGGCATCAGATTTGTACCAAAAAGCAATCGTAGAAAAAATAGAAAATATAAATAAAACAGAAATGAGATGTTTATAAAAATCCAGGATTGAAACACTTCCTCCCAGATGAATTTGCTTTCATTTCCTTTAATAACCTTTAGATTTCATATCAAATTAAGACTTTGCTTTTAGCAAGTGGATTTTGGTAAATTCAGTATTGGCTAAAGTAAAAAGTATCTTCTGATAATAAATAACTAATATAAATAATACTAGACATCATTGATACCTGGATGTGAGAAATGTTATTCGAGCAAGAGTAAAAGGCTTTTATATTATAAGGTATGCTATCAGAAAGATGAACACATCCCTTACACCTTGATTGTTGATCCAAAGGATTAATTTTTTAAGATACTCAAAATTAAATTGAAAAAGAAATGAATGCACATATTACAAAAATTAGAGGCCCCTGGGTAAAAAGAGCTCATTACAGAGCCATTTCCACCATAGAGAAAAAACTAGTATTCATAGAAAAAGATCTATATGTCCTTTATATATTTAAAGACACATATGCTGTCAACATCTAATCCAGTTTTATTATCTGTACCCTGGGAAGCAATTACTTAAGAAAGATCCACTCAGGTCCTTCTTAGACTCAGACATTTAATTCTTTGCACATAAGCCTACGTCTCTGTCCTAAACATGAAGTATAGCTGAATGCAGTCAGTGAACACTCTGCGTTCACAGCTCAAAATAGTAAACTTAAAGTAAAGCCTTAGGAAATTCAACAGTCATCTTGGTCTTAGAGTCTCCTTCCTGCTCCCTGCCCTCCAACAGTTTTAGCACCCAATCATGGGAATATGAAGAATAAAGCCTATTAAATGGAGCAATGACCCTGGATTTTCACAAGGAAAGGAGGGTATTAACAATTTAGTAAGGCTTGTAAGGCGATTGAAACAGTTTTGTTATACAATGTGTTAAATACAGAACATATATTTTATGTCCTGATTACAAAGACAACTTGAAGATTCAGTTATAGATAGAAAATAAAAAAGTGGAGGGTCATTTATAGGTTATATACAGGTACACATATATTTTTAAAATTATTCATATATGTGCATTCTACATATGGATGTTTATACATGTGAGTACATTATACTAGGCATTTAGAACAGGGTATCAGACCATTTGAAGCTGGAGTTATGGGCAGATGTGAGCTGCCTGATGTGTATGTTGGGAATCAAATTCAGGTCTTTTGTAATATCAGTATATATATATACTCTTATATCCTGAATCATCTTTCCAGCCCCATGCA
>LOEQ01010973.1:16969-33353 GCA_001685075.1 Bramus lutescens
TCTATTTCCATCCATTTGCATGCAAAATTCAAGATGTCATTGATTTTTATCGCTGATTAGTACTCTAATGAGTAAATATTCCACACTTTCTTTATCCATTCTTCCATTGAGGGGCATCTGGGACAATATCCAAGAGGATAACTATAAAATTTACTTTAATACTGTGTCTGTCGATGTTAATAACTCTGTCATCGTACATTTCATGATATAATTTTTAACTTTAATCTTTTATATTATTATGTACTATATTAATGGACATAGAACTACACATCTTTTATTCAGGTATTCCTGATACAGATATCTCAAAAAAGATCATTGAAAGAGATATTAATTTTCCTTTTCTGAATACTGTCATAACTAGAACTTAATAAATTTCATGATTCAATTTTAACTACATGAAAATTATTTGAAAATGAATCTACAAAGTGATGCCCAAAGCTTTCCTACAGAAGAGTGAGTTCCTCTTTTAAGGATGTGCTATTATCTCTCTTTTCCTGTGATATCCTGCTCAAACATTTCATCTTTCTCAAAGTAGATGCCTTCTTCCGAATTGTCCTGGTATACCTTCAGTTATTTAGTACTATTTTGGAGATATGTATTTACAAATTCTGCAAGTCACCACCCTGCTTTGAACAGTTTCAAATATGGCTTTGCTGCTTCTCACATACTGAATTGATGTTTCCATTTCCACATAAAGAAAGTCTGCTCCAAAATGTCATGACTATACCAAATATTCTTTCCTATATTTGTGATAAAATCCTCTTTGAGGGGATTTTTCTGTAGTTTGAATTTTCAGCTGATCTTATTAGTCTTATTTTAGTGTATTTAGCCATTAATTATTTTGTTCACATACACAGGCATGTTTAAGTTTGAGCTTCTCAAAGTCAGATATTATCTTCTACTTGCAAATATTCCAGAATTCCTAACAGGTAGAAAACTCATAGCATTAAAAACCTGATACTAATTTGAGTTAGGAATCTGCTTTCTCAAGAAAAATATCAGAGAATTGCACTCAGCTAGGGAAAGCTTGAAATATAGCTCTGCACATGAAAGTAAAAAGTAGGCATAAATAATGAGATGACAATTGGGTGACAGGGAAAACTTATAATTAACAAGACATATATTTCAGATGTTTCCCTTTCTATGTTGTCAAAACAGGCAGTATTTCAGTTCATTGGGTTAATTTTTCCCCTGTGGTTCTCCATTAGAATATCAGTATTTAGTATTGCTCCCCCAGATTTTTTTTCTATCTCTGCAACTTCATGTTCTGAAAGAATTACAGATTACCTATTATCCTTGTGGAAAATGGAAGAGAGATAAATTTAAAATGTCATGATGGCTTTCTGTGAATGAAATTTAATCTCTAAAATCACTATGTAGCATGGTTTTAGCATCAAATACATGATCTGAATCATAGCATAAAAACTATTCAATGAAATCTTTGCTTTGTTTTGAAATCGGTCTGTTTATGACCATATTGTGCAAAAGGAGTTAAAGTTTAATTAAAAAGTAATTATTTCTAGTATAAGTGAATATTCATGAATGAAACTATTTTTAAAAACAATAAGTACATGATGAACACTGAAATAATTTGCAGAGTTTTCAAACTTTTAATGACCCTACTCCACTCTGTATCAAATCTATCACAATACTTTCTAAATTGAATGTCATGACATAATGCTATTTAGCCAAAATCATTCAGGTTTCACTTTTTAAAAATGTTGCTAATGTTATATCTTGGGCAAGCAATTCTTTCTCTGTTAGAATAAATCATGCCTAAAGTACCCACATTTACATATATATGTGTACATATTTCATATATTTATGAAATACCCTAGCCTCATGGACATATCTGGATAAGCATTTTTCATTTATTACTAAGGACTCATTGGAATTTCTAATAGGTTAGAGTCTTATTTCTGGTAGATCCTAATAGGAAGAAATCAAGAATATTCCATGATGTATGTTGAAGAATGTCATTTTTAAGATCTGGTAGTCATTTCAATTATTTCAAAATACACTAATGGAAATTTTATGGTTGCCTATCCTTGTGAGACATTTAAGAATGCATTACAATTTGCTCTAACTAGCAGGCACAATCTACTTATACTAGTAAAGTTTATTATATTGCTCTGAAGGGTACCTACTAAGAGTTTTGAAATGGGGGCTTCCTGATAGGCAGAAGGAGTCTGTAAGAGAGTTCACACACTAAGACAGGTAGTACAGAAGAGTTGAGAGAAAAGTGCCTGCAAATTATTCCTCTCAGCATTGCTGTTGAAAAGGACACTGAGTAAGACTGGCTGATTTAGTGCCTGAGATAATTTTGCCAATGAAGTCATGGTAGAGGTAGAGAGAAATTTCATATGTCTATGAGGATAGTTTGAAGACAAAGACTTGTTAAATGCATGGAAATGCTATCATTGGAGCACATGAGGGCCTGCTTTCAGTATAACTTTTAATTTGTTGTGTTTATATTAGTGCATTACATGATGTGCTAATATAATCCCATGTCATGCATATATATGCAAAAATCCTTCCTATGTGTATTGAAATTATTTCTGTAGTCAACAACTTGTGTTATTTAACATTTATTATCTGATAAATTTTATAATATATAACATTATTCCATATGGATTTATGTGATAGTTGTCTATTTTTCTTCTTTGTGTAATTGTACCTTTGTACTAACTGACCTACATTTTCCCATCACTACCTGGCAACACAGTTACATGTGTTTGGTGCTTTTAGAATCCTCATATAAGTGATCTAGTACAATATTTTGTAAAGAAATATCTTTTCGTTGTCATATCTTGCAATTTCAATTATGATGCTTGCCAGGCTATTTAATTATGGTTCCCATAATGCGGACTGTGCCCAACTTATTCTTATTTCTTTCTTGACTGCATGAAACAACTATTTCTATAGCAATCAATTTTTTAAATTGTAACCTTTTTATTTTATTCAGTTGACTAACTGAAATATATTATTGCACCTTAATATCTTTAAATATTTGCCTACCCTTTTCTTTCTTCTTATATATTTTAATTTTTTATTTTTATTTTTTATTGAGCTCTACTTTTTTCTCTGCTCCCCTTCCTATCTCTCCCCTCCCCCTCAACCCTTTCCCAAGGTCCCCATGCTCCCAATTTACTTAGGAAATTCTTTAGGTAGGAATTTATGGACGATCAAGGATAGTATGGGGTTAAGGAAAAACATGATCAAAACATATTGTATAAAATATAGAAATAAAATTTCGGAACAATTAGAATATTAAAAATGAAATAATAATGATATGAGAACAAGGACTTCAAACTAAAATATTCTACATCAGCAACATTGCTGTCTAAACAAGAGTGGAAGAAATACAACACCAATAGACATGCTGACACAGAAGGGAAAAATCTCACAGGGTCCCACCCTAAGAAAAGAGATACAGTCAACTAAGAAATATCCAGATTTGGATAAATAGGCCTGCTTAGGGAAGAAACACTTAACTGGCTTTCTATTATCAAATGGAAATTATATACATACAAGCTCTGGAATTGTATACATAAAAGCAACACTAAATTAACTAATCAGGTTGAGTGTATATATTTTATCTGTGTATGTATGTGTGTGTGTGTGGTGTTTAAAACAATAACAACTAAAGAAAAAAGCCAGTATCCCTTTCTGATAGGGAATAACAGTTTAGGGGCACAAACACAAGTGTGTTTGGACCAAGAAAAGGGAGAGGAGATATGATGTAATATTTTTCTAATTTATGGCAATTAATTAATGTAAAATCTAAAATTGCCCTTTAAAATGAGTATTGATAAGTCTGTGGTTAGTACTTATAATTTCATCATAAATGCAATGTTATTTAGTGTATATCCATTTTAATGGAACTAGGCCAATGTAGCAATCTAAACTAGTGATGAAATTTTAATAAAATTTTGATAATGAAAATGTGAATTTTGTAAATGCATATTAAGTAATTTACAGTGCTATATACATTAGTTGTCATTGAGTTAATTGTATATATGCCAGTTATATACGTTTTAAAATCAAAATATTAAGGTTGAAAATCAGCATATATTTGAGGGTATAAGTCTGTGAAGAAAAATTAATAAATATATTTATGAAAGCACATAGTTAAATATAGTAAAATTACAGAAATGTATTTACTTTAGAAAAACACTCAATTCTACTAGAAAATGTGTTGTTCATATGTTGCTCTGTTAGCTTATCATTACAGAAATTCCTGCATATACATTGAAGTTCTGTAATTGTTAGAGTTTGCATGCGGCTTAGCTCTACTGTGGAAACAGGATATCCAACATTCATACAATTTTACTTCACAGGTATTTTATAACACAAAGGTAACATTTGAATTATTTAGATTTTTAGATACAGTGAAAGTATATGATACAATTTAAATTAAGTAAGAATTAGATTTGCATAGTTGCTAATGGTATTATACCACTACTTCCATTGTTTTCTGAGTTAACAAACTTTTGCAATAGTATTATGTGGCTGTATCTGCCTTTGTCTTCTTGCCTCCGACTGTAGCATCTGATTCTACTGTAAGTCTCATCATTTCTACAAGTGGAATGTGTGAAGGATGGGCCACTAAGCGATTGCACTCCCTATTAAGTGTGTGCTGATGCATCTCATTTATCTAATTACCAACAGATTGTTCTCCGGAAGAGCCATTTGCATTTGTAATCTTATGTAATAAACTCACTTTGCTAATTAATGCATTTGGTTTTGGTCTTCTCCTCCTTCTTACAGTGTAGGCTTAAAAGATCAAAAATATTAAAAAATATTTTTATTTAAAAATCTTGGTTTCTGTAATGTTAAATTAACAGTGCCAAAGCTAGAAATGTCATTCAAATGGTAATTGCAGAGATAACGAGAAAATTAAATACTAAGGTAAATTTCCATGTGACTTTCTTTGTTTGTTTTTTATTTAAAATTTATTTACAGTATCTCTGTGAAACTACTAAATTTATGATGGAATTATACTAGAAGGTTTTGATAATTTAATTTCATCTCTATGTAAGGATTCTATGGGATTTAAGGCTCAGATTCAATCTGGAGTGCATGAGCATGCATACACACTCACACACTCTCTCACACACACACACTTCCACAATGGTATACATTAGTTCAAGAAAGTATAATTTGCAAAAATAATTGATGCAATATAAGTGTTGATTATTCTAATGTATTCACTATAGAGTTCTTTTAAACAAGTTCATATAATTAGCCTAAGAGTTTTGAAAAGAGATAACTGAATATTTGGTAGAGTAGAAAACTGATGAAAGTTAATAAGAAATTGTTCCAGCTGTCGTTGCAGACTATTAGAAGAAATATGAAATATCTGTAGACAGGTAAATTAGTAAATTCTATGATTTTATTTACAAAAAAAGATTTACTCTGTAATTAGCAACAAGTGTAGGATATGTATAAGAAGCCTTTTGATGTATAGTATTTCAAATAAAGACACTTTTCCCATGCATGTTCAAGTACCTGAGTCACGTGGAATCTTTTGATACCATGAGAAGAACACAAGCTGACTGGGATGCAGTGGATCGCAACAACCCAGGTATTCGAAGTCACAATTCATTTTCACAGTGACAGACATCTTCCTTGGAAAACTGTTCCAGGGTAAAACTACCTTTTCAATGAACACTGAGTAGCTGTTGTAATTTAATATTTCATCTGCAGCATAACTTCCAGTGATCTTCTCCATTTTATACTGTAAAGAAGTTAAGTGAGTAATTCAGTGATGCATGGCAGATAAGGATATAGAGAATTCCCTCTTGATTTCTAAAAGTTCACTAAGGGAGGGAAATTTTGCCTAAGTAACAAGTTACTATTTCCACAGACTGTAATAAGTCATCTTTTGATAATAAATATAACTTGCAGACTATATCATAAGAATTTTGTTTGAGAGCATTTGGATCAATAAACTTACTATTGCCAAGTTTTTTTAGTCAAATACTTTTTAATATCACAATTAGAAATATTATCTTCTATGAAGCATAATAGATTTTTTAAAAAAAATAACAGAATGTTGTCAATTGCCTTTTATAATTCTAAATTAAAAGAGAAACGATGAAATATTCTGTTTTCAAAGAATTTTAATGAATATAAAAATCAATAGAAAAATGGCTTCAAACAAAAATAAAAAATTGCTGTAGTCTGGAGTATATAGATGATCATTCATAGAAAAAAACTTGATATTAAATTTATGACTCCACAAACAGTAAATAAGGCCTTTGTGAGATTTTTAATTCTTTAGTCTACACTTATTAATAAGTCTAGACATCAGTTAACAGTGCACAACTTTCAATGGATATTGGTAAAAACCATCTTGTCAGTGAGAACCTGACTTTATTGACTAAGGAAGTCATTCAGTAACAGAGATTTAAGGTAAGATATGCACTAACATTGAGAATATTTTACTTTCAGCCTCCCAGAATTTAGAATTCTTATTTGTGTATGAATATAAATTCCCTGTGCTAGTGTGTGTGCATGGGCATGGTGTACTTTCTTGGATCTATATCTCTTATTGATCACCACTGTTGATATACTGTGTAAATATGATGATACAAGATTGGTAGCTTATTCTTAGATATGAAATAAAGAGAGATAATATTAAATACACAAAGGGCAGCTGCAGACACATACCCAAGAACAGTAAGGAATACGAGATGGAATATTACTTACTTAGTAAACATATAAAAATGTATGATTTATTTTTAATTGGTTTAGTAGGATTCTTATGAAATATAGTAAGAAATTTAAAAACTAAGGAAGTTGAATAAATATCAAAGGTTATTAAGAATTATCAGATGTGGCACACGTATGTGTGTGTGTGTGTGTGTGTTCAGTGGGTCACTAAATTTCCTAAAGTTATTATAGAATTAAAATGTGTCAAGGCAAGGAAGCTGAATATTAAAGTTCTATCAAGATGATGGACAGTGACCTAACTAAAGTTTGATCAGAGACAATCTGTCAGTTGATTTTGGCTCAGAGATAGGTTGTGTATTTGCATTCTTGAAAAAAACAGCAGTGTTGGGCAACACTGTTAATCTCAGGGATAGTTTTCTTATTATTGATATTGTTATTTTCTTCTTATGAGAGGAACTTACCATGGCAATGCTTCTTTGACCAATGTGTATTGACCTGTATTGTTCAAGAGATGGGCTAAGCCAGTCCTGAGAATGTGCCATTCAGGTCTTTAACTACACAATGCACTGATCTAACCTGATGTGAACAGAAGCCCATTACTTCACTTCTACTTTTTTTCTTATTTCTTCCAAGTTACTGTAAATAAGACACTTAAGTGCAATAGGCAAACTGAAGCAGCTTTTTTATGGATACAAAGAATTGTATCTAGAGTCAAATTTGTCATGATGTGCTGACCACCTTTTAAGATTTCTGAAGTGTGGATTGTCTCCTTCTACCTCTTTTACCTTGTTAAATGGTCAGAATTAATTGAATTTAAATTCCTCTTCAAGTTTTTGAGAGTCTTGTTTCATTTGTTTTTCACAAGCATTCCCTGGTAAGGCAACCAAAAACAAAACAAACAAACCATATATACCTCAAGCTAAGCTTGGTGCCCCTGATTGCCAAAGAATCAAACAATGTTGCAATTGGGTTCCACCATTTTCCTGCTGTGCCCACACCAGAACCCACACTTCTGCTTCCCAACAGGTTCTCCTTGTGTTGCCACATTGGCTTTGAATTTACAAGCTGGGGAGAGCCTCCTGCCTTGGCCTTCTGAGTAATTAGGACCACAGATGTAGGCCAACAGGATGAGCCCCCGTTTTTTTTGTTGTTGTTGTTGTTTTGGTTTTTTTGTTTGTTTGTTTGCTTGCTTTCTTCTTTCTGAGACTGCCTCAGTATGTAGCTTAGACTGGCTTCAAACTCATGGCCATCCTTCTGGCTCAACCCTTGGATTTATGACATTAGGCCAGGTCCCCATAACCAGATTTTTTTTTTCTTGAAATCAGCTCTCATGTAGTCTAGGCTGGTCTGGAACTCACTATGTAACTGACGACCCTGACCTTGCTTCCTGAGTGCTGGGGAATGCAGGCCTGCACTGTTATGTCACTTTCTGTGAGGATGAAGACGCCACTGACACACACATATGAGGCAGGCACTTTACCAACCCAGCCTCAAACTGACTCTCAACTAAAAAGCTAAGACCAAGACCTGCCTGCTGTCGCATCTGCTGTATACAGGTGTCCCATCCACTGGGACAAAGTTCAGATCCTGACCCACATGCCATCTCCACACTGACAAAAGACACTGTTTTTGGAGTATGGATGTCATCTTCTGCTCTTCTGGCTGTAGCTTGAAGACCCTTCAGCATTGCCTGCTGCCACTGAGCTCCAAGGACTGTTTCAACAATAAACATCCCATATTTTGAAATGGTCAAGATGGTTTCCAACCTTTGGCCTGGTGTCATATCTGCCAGAACCTGGGCTCCAACGTTTCCATAGCCAACAAGATACTCGCCAGAGAAACTTGATGTCCTACAGAACTTGCTATCACCATTGCCCGGAATCTGTAGCATCAGAAGGGTAGGATGCAACCAAGGTCAACACTGGACTCCTCTAGAGTTCAAGGGCCACTAAGCCTGTAGTGGAGGGGTGTGTCCTACTATGACACCCGCAAGGCAGAAGGAGGTCGCACCAAGTGCTGATGAACTGATGGTAGCTCTAAGTCTGCCCCAGGTCAGCACTAACTGCAAATGGCCAACTGCGTGGGGCATCCCAGAGCCCTGATGCTGCCGACACTCAGGCAACTGTGTCAGTTTTCCATACCTTTGAGCTACAGCTCTGCTGTCCTCTCCTTGATGTCCTGGATGCTACTTCCTGTTAGCTTCCAAGACTGCAGACAAAGCAATGCCAGGACTGTAGAACGGGTCACTGCTGTCATCAGAAGTTTAGATCAGACCTCGGCAATGTATCTGTGGCACCACTGTGCACCAGTGCAGGGCATGGACTCTGAGCAGAAGAGTGAACCAGGATCTCTCTGTGGCTCTCCCTTTGACCAGAGCTGTGGCTGTCCATGTTGTGGTCACACCAGACAGCCCCTCAGGATCTAGGACTTCTCGGCTGACCACTTAGCCAAGCTGTGGACTTAGAGAGGTGGCAGAGAGGCCTGCCCTGCTGGTGCCTACAGGTCATGGCAGTTGAGGGAGTAGGAGTTCGGGTGGCTCTGGCAGCCATACTGGAAATGGTCTATGAGTAGGATGTTGCAGTACTGGAAGTCACCCTGCTGGCAAAACAGTGTACAATTCCGGGCATACTCTATTGAGCTCCTGCAGTTGAATGCTGATTAAACAATAAAATAGGAAACAGAATCATATGACGCTACAACAGTCTGTGTATTCTTTAATCTAATATATATGTGTACATAATATGTTCACATACTATATATAATAACTATATACTAGATATATATAATATGTATAATCTAACATATACAAGTATATATTATACAAATATACAGAATAATATACACATGCATATAGACACAAAAGCCAGTAGATATTTCGTTATCAAAAAATATCTAGATACATCAACATTTTGAAGACATGTGATATAATTTATAATATACATATGCCTAATGTATATCTATAAATTATATATACATGCCCATATATTCCTAATGTATGCAATATACATGTATATATAACTTCTAAGACTATATGACAGTGGACTTTTTTATAACAAAATACCTGGATAAATCACAAGCTTTGATACATCTCTGGAGGCTTGAAGAAGGTATCATATATATATATATAATGTTAGATATGCATATCTTATTATGTGTATATGTGTACCTTATATACATATACACATAAAAGATATATGCTGCATGCAAATATTACATACTAGGTATATATGCACATTTTATATATTATATGTGTTGAGTGTGTATATCATATAATTTATTAGGTATGCATATTATATGAACTATGTAAACATCATGCATATTATATCTTCAAACATCTAAGGAAATGTTCAGTCTGTTGATTTTATACATATCACATATGTATTACATACATCTTATATCTCCAAGTCTTCTGGGAAATGTTCAAGCTGGTGATTTATCCTGATATTTTGTGATCAATAAGTGTCCACTGATATTCTGGCATGTAATTAATATATTATTTTAGAGTCTGGAGCAAATACATAGTGGAAAAAAAGCATTTTGCAGCTTAGTGTTTCTAACCAAAGATCCTTATTTGTAATGGTGGTTAAACTAAAACCAAATTACTCTTTGCTATAGTTTTGAGTACTGGGTAAATCCAAATGGATATCTCAGTTGAAGAGCAGGGAAGTAGGAAGAAAAATAATACTATTGAAATGGTTCTACAACTTCAAGAATAAAATTTCCAATATATTGGAAGAATATAGAATTATTTTTCCCCATACATGTATCCATTCACTAATAACCTTGATAAAAGTTTGTTTGACCATAATTATGAAAATATCCCTAAGAATTTTTTGATTTTTTTCTATTAGAAATATTACCCACAACTTTTCCCATATGACTTTCATGAGAATTATTATTTCAGAAATTAAAAGATTTTTTATGAGAGGTCTCTGACACAGTACACTCATTTTATTAAAAGGCAAAAATTTTATAGTTCTTTGTTATTAAACAGTAGAAACTTCCTTTCTGGTGTTTCATAACTTTAAGTAAAAGCAATTTAGAGTCTCCTTTCTCATTTAGTAACTAATTTGACAGCTAATATCCTATAATATTGTAATTCATTCAAAAATATTAGACTCTACTGAGAAATTTTAAAATACTTTCCAATTCTTCATCAAGATTTGTTTTACTTGAATTAAATTCCACTGATGTGTGAAAACATAATTTTAAATAATAGAATGAGGCTGTTATTTTTTCAAAATTGATTATGCTAATATAAATGAGATGTAGCAGTGAGTTTTTTATATAGTTGCAATTAGATTCTAATCTTATGGATTCATTTGATTTTCTTTCCAAATAAGTCTTCTAATTAGGATTCATTATCCTTAGGGTTCAGTCTTCATGTTAAACTTTTTAAAAAATTAATTTCATAATCAACTGAATTTAATTATCTTCTCAGGATGATTATAGTTAGATGAAATATATTATTGATACTTAGGTAAATAAGAATGCATATTTTAGTATTTTGCACTAAATACAAACTCATAGTCTGTATTCTAAAACCAGCAATACTGGCACCTTCATTACTGATTTTTCAGGAGAATGAGAAGGTTGACTTTCTCCCTTGGTGATATTCTTTAAAGTCCTGTCTATCAGTGTGAATTACCTCTTATTTTAGGTCACTAGGAAAAAGAAACTATTGATTCTTAAATAATATAATTTTCTCAGAAAATATGCTTTCCTAATATATTACCTTTTTCTTCTCAGGCTTCTTCTACTAAATCAGTCCCTACTAATAATAATGGAGTTAAACTGGTTCTATCTACCTTTTAGGTCTTGATTCATAAGGGTATAACTATTCCATTTTATTTTCTTAATTTTTTCATGTTTGCCAGAATCTAAGTATGCTTTTTAAATTTTCTAGCATTTAGGGATCCTTACTCCTTCTCTAAACCTTTCCTCTCATACATGTGGCTGGTCTTCCTTATGGCTTTTCTTCCTTTTCATGTTCATTGTCCTACTGTGCTTCAGGTACCTGTGAAGTTTACTACTAGCCCACCCTGATATTGCTCTTTTAATAAATTACCCTCATGCCTATTTTAAGAATGGATTTTTTAATTCATGTTATTACTGAGATGCAGACAAGAGGAAAGGTACCCAATATCCCTGGTATCATATGGCGTTTCCATTGTGAATCACCTAAATTTTGATTAAAGCATTTTTCTGTCTTTAAAAAATTATTTAGTGAAAATATAGCTATATAATTTCTCCTCGTTTTCTCTCTTCCAACTCCTACAAGCCTCCCCTCTTTCTCTTCCAAGTTCATGACCTCTTCTTTAATCATAGTTATTACTCATATATATAAACAAATAAATATATAGCTACAATCTGAATCAGTTCAGTGTCATGTTTCTAGGGCTTGCAGCTTCGTATTAAATAAACAATCGGGGGACTCTTCATTGGTGATCATTAATCCTACTTCTCTGAGAAGATGTTATTTAATTATAGCTCTTCATCTGGGGTGGGTCCCTGTGATATTTTTCCCATCAATGTTGGTGTATCAGCTGTTTTTGAAATTATTTATGTTTTATTCAGGCACACAGGTTATTGAGAGTTTATGAGTGTGGCTTCCGTATCATATAAAGAAGACACAAACTCACAGACTTTGATTGTTGATTAAAATGAACCATTTCCGGTGTATATCATTGACTGAAATGTTACCCCTATTATATTTTCATATCTTCTTTCCACTCCTGTCAAACCCTTTTTTCTTCCCACTAAGTTTCTCTGTGTTTTTCATATGTATTTTTCTAAATGTACACACTTTATACAAATGTCTTTAAATTCAATTCAGTCATTTGTTACAGTTTGGGTCCTATTAAAGATGCTTCAGAATTTTAATTTATAAACTTCCATGTTGTCTATCATCTAGATAAGTTCTATGATCTTTCCTTGACTTTAATAAACTGGATATTTTAGAAAACTGTTCAACTCCCTTCTAGAATGTTTCTGCAATGAGATTTATCTGATGTCTTTCTTATAATTCGATAGTGGTTGTGTATTTCCGATACCCAATACCAGAATCATTGATCAGTTATCATCTCATCATTTCAAAAGTAGCATGGCAGTTGTGTGATATTCTAACAAAAAAGATCCATGGGCTAGATCAGTATTAATGAATTAATGTGCTGATGTAGGGAATTTCTAGACAGAATAGCATCCAGGCGATGATATGGCCATTGATTATTGAACTTGTATGGGTTTATAATGTGAAGAACAACATTTAAAATAGTTGAGCAAATTAATGCTGTTCTGGAGAAATTGTATTTACTTAAATAGGAGGAATGAGGACTCAAGAACTGCAGACTGCTAAAGGAACCACACTGCTCTTGCAAAGGACCTGAATTTGCTCACCCCAAATTATGTCCTGTGTCTGACAAACATCTGCTACTACAATGCAAGAAGGATTTAATGCCCTTTGTGTCATCCACAAGCTTATAATGGCAGTAATATAAGCACACATATATACATATATAAGTATATGAATTAGAGGATTTTAAAAATAGGAAATAATAACCCACCTATCAAAGGTTCTTTCTATGTTGTGAAAATATAAAATCATTTCAAAGAAGAGACTATACCCTGAAGGATGCTCAAATAACTACCTACTGAAGAGTTTAAATTGTGTCAGATTGGAAGGCACATAAAAGTCAAAACTAGTATTGTTCAAAGGAGCTAGACTTTATACAAACATGACAATGAACTTTTGCAACTTAATTCATGTAGTATTGGTTTCAGGCATGAAAGCAGACTTGAGTGGTGTCAGTGGTGCCACTGAGTTTTACACCACAGTTTCACTAAGCTCCTGATGTGTCACTTGTGTGTGACAGGGTCTGTGCCTTAGCAAGGAGACACCTAGAGATCACTGTGCAAAGCTGTGAAGGTAAAACCTTATTTGAAGTGGAGAAACTCCCAGAAAGTTGGAGATTCTAGAACAATGGGGTGCCACTGGAGAAACAATCCATCTATAGAGTACATTTAGCTGAAGATAGGTTGTGTCTGATTCAGGTATCAGAGACAGAGATGGAGATACCAAAGCTATTTAAAGCCTAAATTATTTCTTCACAAGAACCATTTCTGAAAGCTAGAACTAGAATGGCAAGATTACAAGATTTGAAATAAGTATGTGTGTGTGTGTGTGTGTGTGTGTGTGTTTTCTCTTTTTTTCCATCCTTGTTTTGGGCCAATCATTTTGTGTTATGCATTCATTATTCCCTTCTGAAATTGGAGAATTAATAACATCATGGTGCACGCTTTAAGTATGAATTTTGATGTTTTTCTTCAAGAGTTACAGAGTTACTTGGGTCTCAGATGAGACTTGGCTTAAAACTGTACCATAATAAATCCTTTCTTCCTTAAGTTACAAGTGTGTGAATAATATATATTCACAAATAAAGTATCTAATATAGTAGTCAAATGAAAACATACTCATCTTAATGTTCTCAGAACTGACCCATTAACACAAGGATGATGTTAACATCTTCTCTTTTCTTCCTGCAACACTTTATTTAACTAATGAGAAATGGGCCTCACATCTCAACCAGTTTATCTCCATGTCTGGAATCCCACCATCTGTAGTATAGTGCTTTTGTATAAGTCCATTTTAAGGAGTATAATACCATTTTTGCAAATAGATTTTGAATTTCAACTTACTTCTAAAATTATAGCTAGGAGTTACTTTTATCTCTCTTATTTTTGCTGATTAAAAAAAATCCACAACAGTGTAGGATTGTCATAGTTTTTATTAGATTATAAGAATCTATTGATTTGGAAATGATTTTTTTAAATTTTAAAACATTGTTAGATATTTTCATGTACATATTTACTATTATGATATCATTTTAATATTACTCTTCACATAAAATGTCCTCTGTAGTTCAATCCATAGTCCACTCCTGATGCCTTCAAAAGCAGTATCAATTTTCATTATGAATTTAGCTTTATCTCTTCCAGAAGGTCACATGACTAGAATGAAATATATTGTCAGAATGACCTTTTTTATTTAGTCATTCATGTGATAAGCACTCATATTTTTCTTTGTCTTACAACTCAGTCCTTTATAATGTTGAATAAATTTCCATAGTATGAATGCATCTCAACCAACCTATCTTTATACTTGTTAGACCAGATCTTGAATCATTTCAGAGTTTAAAATTATGAGCAAAGATACTATGAACATCCATTGACAAGCTTTACCTTAGAAAAGGTTTGAAAACTGAAAGATACATACTGAGACAAAACTAGGCAGCAGTCATAAGTAGATAACAAATATATTAGCAGAGGGAATAAGAGTTTTTACATGCTATATCAGGCCATTTATTGCCATGTTCTAAAGAATACAGTTCTTCAAAAAAATGAAATCATGAATACTATATAATATATAGGTATAATGGAAAGAGTAAGTGAGGATCATTCTATATATTTAGTAAGTTCTCAAAATATCTAAAAGTATTTTGTCTATTTAAAAATATTTCCAGTGTTTTTTCTACTTTTATTTTCATTTATGCCTTCCATTTCACTAGATTTCCATATAACCTCTAAACTCCCCCAATTTCATCTGTCTTTTCCTCAATCCCTCCCCACAACTTGATCCCTCCTACTCCCATATTATTTTCAAAGACCTAAAAATATCAAATATTTGAATAAAGCATAAGGCTGTTAAGAATGAATACACGAATGACTTTCTATTTCAACTTTGCTAATTACTACATTGTATTAAGTCAAGATATAAATAATGTTCATATACTTTACATTTCAGAATGAACAACTTGGTGTAGAAGTGAACTAATTGTGTATGCCTTTTATTAAAATGCTAAGACTTCACTTTGATTTCTACTGATAATAAATTTTTTCCAAAGGAAATTTAAGTTATAGAATGGATAAAGAGAGCCAGAGGATAGTCTATGTAGAGTAAGGATTTCTAATAACTGTAAAGATCACATTGTTATTTGATATATTATAGAGTAAGATTTCTACAATGTAGTGACTTCCAGATGCTATACATTCAAAGGGGGACACATTAGATTGTGGTCTGTGTAATGTGGTCAAAAATTTTTGCACGGAAAATAATTGATAAAACTTTAATATGTTTTCTTATATATCAAAGATCAAGTATATACAACATCACCAGAAACTTTTATTTGCCATGTTCACAAGATTTTGAGAACCTGTATAGTAAGAGAGCATAGTTTGTTAATGTGAAAATTACCAAAATAATTGAATTCATTATTTAAATTATGGAAGTTTTTCTCTAAAAACAATAATCAAATATGGAGCAAATATTTTACAAATTAAATTTCTTCATTATAGTTAAACATTTTGGAACAATTTAGAATTGCAATTAAAATCTGTTAAAAATAATTTTTTCTCCACATGTTCCTAAATTAATATAAAGACTGGTTGATTGATGACTTTGTTTCTCCTTTATTAACGTTGCTTATTAAAACAGGTCTTTGAAACATAAATGCCCACAGCTGTCAATGGCACGCTTTGTTTTAATTTTAAATCTACTTCATATTCTTTAGCTTTACTTTATGTATGTATGAATGCATATATATGTATGTATTTGCTTGTTTGTTTTATGTCCATACACCAATTCCCCTCTCCCAGTTCTACCATAATACCTACCCTTTGCTCTTTCCCAACCTCCTCCTCTTCAGTTCCT
>LOEQ01010974.1:0-25503 GCA_001685075.1 Bramus lutescens
TCTTTGGGGCTTGCCAGCTGTGGGGTACTGGGCAGGACAGAAATCCCCACAGCTGTCCCTCATGTTACATCTTGATCAGAGGTAGAAGTAATAAATAATGCAATATAAAAAATATACCATAAAAGTTGCATCAATATACAAAATATCCTAAACCTAGATAGAAACATGCATATATACAATCTGACAAAATAACTTTATATATATATATATATTTATATATATATATACAAATAATGTAAACAAAATTAACAAATATAATTTGAACTTGTATAAATTTACAAAAACTATGCCAATGTAAATTATCCATAAATAATTGCTCACAAATATTCACTCTATTACCCACTATTACTATGCCCCCCTTTTTTAACAGACATAGTTTTCTCACCAACCCTCTATCTAGTAAAAGTAATAATTAACTCCCCCTAAACATTGTTCCCAACACTATGGACAAACTTTTTTGGGATGGGGGCATCATCTTCTAGAACTGGTTCCTGCTGTCATAGAGATGATGTTTTCTTAATGGGATCATACAAAAAAATAGGTGATTGTTAAGTTCCAAAATTATTGTCTAGTATAGCTGGAAACAATTTCTGAGCAGTCAATAGGGTTTTTTTCAAAGTTCTCATTTGGAGTTCTGGCCAGAATATGAGAAGGTACACCATTTCAGAAGCTGGTACCCCAAAACAGTCTTATAGTAGTGCTATCTGCATCATGATGCCGCCTGAACTAAGTAGAGTGGTTGCTGTGAGGCTCCATATACTTCCTGGAAACTTCAAAGATTACTGCAAGAAAAGGATCTGTAGGAAAATCTATTGATCATCATGGAAAACTTAAATATCATTCATACAAACATACATACAATGAAGAATATGCTATAGACAAAATAGGAATGGAGAAAGTAATTTTTTTCTAAAGTCTTCCTTCTGTCCCTTACCAGATGGCTCCCAATATAAGACAGAAACTCTGAATGTTCCTTTTAACAACAAGCATGAATTCAGAGAAGTACAGTGTGTGTGTGTGTGTGTGTGTGTGTGTGTATATAAATGTAAGTGTAAACAATACCTGGATTCATAAAACATATTCTGTTTTCTAGATTATTTTTCTTCTGTCAGCATTCAAACATCCAGGGTCTCTTAAATTTTTGGAGAAGAGTATTTTCCTGCAAAGACAAAAACAGAACCCTGCTACAACCCTTTATGCTTTCCTTATTACCTGTATGGTTGTCACCATTGTGGATGAGATGTCATTTCTTTTTTTTCAAGAGGTTTCTCCTTTTCAAACAAAATCTTTATTGATAGTATCCATAGTTTTCCTTCTCCTGTGGAAACAAAAGCAAACTCCCTCCCCCAATGTAATACATCTCCTGGCTTCCATTTTGAGGTCATCACATGTTTGAAATAAACCATCTGATTTAATTCAGAAAACTTTTCTATTATCCAGTGTGTTTTGCTGCTGTTGTCCCTTTCACATTAGCATTAAGAAATTTCAAGGTTAATAAAGCATTATTTATTCTATTTCTGGGGGTATTTTCTACCCCTTTCTGTTTGTTTAACAGATTCTTTATACTTTGATTTCATATTCCTATAACTGCTTAACCTGTAGGATTATGTGGTATACTTCTAATATGTTTAATATTATAATAAGCAAAATACTGCTTTGTTTTCTTAGATACATATTCTGGACCATTGTCTGTCATTATTTGTGTAGGTATATCCATGATGGTCATAACTCCCAAAAAATGTGATTACTGAATCAGCCTTTTATGAGCTCAAGGCAGTTGTCCATTGAACACCTGAATATGTGTCTATGATGTGGTATACATATATTAATTTTCCAAATTCCTTAAAGTGGAACACATCCATCTGCCAGATTTCTTTACTTTGAGTACCCTTTTGGGTTACTCCCTGCAGGCAACAGTGTTTGATTATAGAAAGAACAAGTAGGACACACCTTTATAATCTCCTTAGCTTAGTGTCATGTAATAGAAAACTCCTTCTTTAAAACTTTGCTTTTGACATGATGAGTTTTATAAAATTCAGAGGACTGCAACACACTTCCAATCAATAATTGATCAAATTCTGCGTTACCTTGTGCTAGAGAACCTCACAGACACATATGGGATTAGATTTGTGTTATGTATATTGAACAAAGCCTATTCCTGATTATGCCTTTTATCTGGATGAATAACAAAGTAAATTCTGTGTCACCTGGTATAAATTCAGCAGTTTCAATATGTAAGACAACTCTTTATGCACATTGTGAATCAGTAACTATATTGAGAGGTTCTTTAAAATCTCTTAGTGCCATAAGAATAGTACATAATTCTACCTTCTGGACAGAATTATAAGGGCTTTTTTCCACCTTACTTAATTCTTTTGATTTGTAACCTGCCGTCACAGTTTTATTTGCAGCAATTTAAAATGTACAGGCTCCAGTTATTGGTGCATCATGTACAATTTGGGGAAGAATCCAAGAAGTTCTCTTTTTATGGTTAAGTCTATTGCTTTTGGGATAATTGCTATAACTTTTTCCCAAAAAAATTAGCACAAGCCCTTTGCCAGGGTTCATTGTTGTCCCATAACTTTTTTTATTTCATCAGTAGTGAAAGGCACTATAATTTCTGCTGGATCTATACCTGCTACTTAATGAAGTCACAATTTATTTGTTATAATTAATTCAGAGACATTTTTGACATAAGTTTTTAATTTTTTATTTGGCTCATGTGGTAAAAAGATCCATTCTAAGATAATATCATCCCTGTGCATTACAATTCCTCTAGGAGAAATTCTGGTAGGCAATATGACTAGAATACAATTAAGATTTAGGTTCACCCTATGTACATGTGCCTCCTGTAATTTCTCTTCAACAATCATCAATTTCTTTTCTGCTTCAGATATTAATTCTCTGGGACTATTCAAGACTTTATCACCATCTAAGGTTTTGTTTAAATGAATTATTAGATCAGGTGTTTTCCCAACATCCAGTCGTAAACTGGAAATGTCTCCCAATAATCTTTGAAACTCATTAAGAGCACACAACCAGTCTCTCCTAATTTTTGCCTTTTGTCTTCTAAATTTCTGTAAGCCTATTCTGTATCCTATGTAATTAACAGAATCTCTTTTTGAATCTTTTCAGGAGCAATTTGCAATCCCCATTTAGGCAAGACTTTCTTTACTTCTTCAAACATTTTTTCTAAAGTATCTGAATTGGAATCAAATAAAAAATGTCATTCATTTAATGGTAGATTATAGACTTAGGAAATTGCTTACATATTATTTCTAATGGCTGGTTGGCAAAGTATTGGCAGAGGATGGGGCCATTGAGCATTCTCTGTGGGAGGATGTTCCATTGATATCTTCTAGTAGGCTGAGAATTGTTATAAGTAGTCCCTTTGAAGGTAAATTTTTCTCTATCCCTTTCTTGTAAAGGTATAATGTAGAAACAATCCTTTAAATCAATAACTACAAGAGGCCATCCCTTTGCTAACAAAGAAGGCATAGGAATTCCAGATTGTAGAGGGCACATAGGTTGAATAACCTTGTTGATAGCCCTTAGATCTGTCACCATTCTCCATTTTCCAGATTTTTTTAAACAACAAATACAGGATAATTCCAAGGGCTGGTAAATTCTTCTGTATGTTGAGCATCTAGTTACTCTTGTTACCAGTTGTTCTAAAGCCTGCAACTTTTCCTAAGCTAAAGGCCACTGCTTAATCAATATTGGTTTATCACTTAACCATTTTCAAGGTAGGGCTGTTAGTACCTCTGAAGGTTTATCAATCACTTGACATTCTTGTACAGCCTGAATGGCAGGTGCCTGTCATCTGTAATATCTTCTAATATTTTCCTAAGAGACATAAGTTTTGGAGGATGCAGGAATGTTAATCTGGGTATTCCACTGTTGTAATAATTTATGACCCCACAAATTCACTGCAATATTTGATATATATGGCCTTAGTCTCCCTATTTGCCCTTCTGGACCTATGCATTCAACACTTCTTGTGCTTTGTTTTATTGGAGATTTTGTTCCAATTCTCAGGAACTGAATATATACCTCCTGAAGAAGCCAATTCAGATGCCAATACTCTGGAGTAATGATACTTACATCCGCACCCATGTCTAATAAGCCTTCAGTAAAAATGCCACTTACACAACTCTTAGCTTTTGCTTTTTCTTGTTGCTCTAAAATTCTTGCTTCCTCTTTTAAAAAGCACCTTCAAAGCAATTGCAATCCACTTTCTATACTGCTTAGATTAACGGAGCATAATCTTGAGGTGTGGCTTTGCTGCTGAAAGCCCGCATTTTGGCCATTTCCCTAACAAAGGACAAATGTAGTCCATAAGCTACAATTGCTTTGTTTAATTCCTTTTAGATCAGTCATATGTATGAGCTCCCATGTATATTCCTTGACAACCTTAGAGTACTTGGAGCCAGATAATTTTTCTGATGTTATTGGAAAGGCAGACAGAAATCTGGGAAAGGTATCCCAGAATTTTTATGTACCAATGAGGTTAAATTTTGCCTTTTTACTTTTTGTTCCTGGCCATCCAATTCGATAGTTTCCTCAATCTTTTCAAATCTGTTTAACACTGCCTTTTGTAACATCTGGATCTCCTGTCCAGGGTTCTGCTCTTATGCCCTCATTGGGGATTCCAAGGTATGAAGTCTGTCCAGTAGAAATAATGTCTCATACTTGGACATAATCTTTATAGCATATATATTACCTTCCTAGAGAGACAGTCTATCAATCAATCTGTCATATAGTTTGACAGAGTTCAATTAATACACTCAACAGTGTGAATTCTCTCAAATAATGTTTCAGCACCCACTGTCATTGATTGGGTTTTATGTACCAAATCAGCTGTTTTCTTCTCCAGAGTGCTAAATCTTCCTTTAAATCAATTACTCTCAGTCTGTACCATTTCCAAAAGTATATCAGGTGACCAAGTTTTGTTAGTTAAATTGGTCATATCTTTCTTCAGATTTCCAACCTCTTTCCTGAGAAGTGTGGTTTCAGCTTGAAAAGACTGTACTATATCTAAAAATGCCTCATTCTTAGCCTTATTGTCAAGCCATATTTTTACAAAAAAAATGAGTACAAGACTAACCCCCAGAAACAAAAATAGTGATATAGAAGGGACATCATATAAGTCTTGTAAAAACTTTCACATGGTTTAAGTAAAGAGGCTATTGAAATCTTGGACGGTTAGATTGTCTGACATATTGTCCTTTTAATTTAGCAACTTATGATCTACAATTAGGATATTAAATCTTACCTGGGTTTATTTAGCCTGATTAGGTGCAAAAAACATGACCTGCCAATAGGTGTTGTGGGCTACCTACAAAACTAACCCAGCGGGGACATAGCAGCGCATGTGAATTCACCCATGGCTCATCTGAAATCTGAATTTAGAGCAAAATGCTAAAAGATAAATCACAGACTGTGTGCTCTACAGATGTCTCTAGAACAATGTAATAAACAAATGCAAACAAATCATTAGAAAGAAGCAGAAAAGCTGGCTCAGACCACTGAAGCCCATGTCTCACCCAAATGTCTGTTGTGTGCCCTGGCGGGAGGCAAACAGTAATGTGCATGGATACTTGAAGCCAATCTGAGGTGTGTAAAGAGAAAATATAAAGACATGCGGCTGGTCCATAGCAAGAAAAGCCACTGTGTGAGATACTGTAGTGAAATGCTTGCTCCTTGCACAGGTTGCAGCTTGCTGAGGGAGGACTCATGCCAAGCTGGGTGCACTATGAGCTCGCAGTGGGCAACAGAGTCTGGAAATTCTAAAATCAAAGGTTGGGTGCCAATTCATGTTGTAAAACAATTCCACACCAGTTCAAAATTAGGATAATTAAATGGTTATTTATTTAGGGGGAAAACTTACAGATCACCATCCTAAGCAATAGTCCTCTGAGTGCAAACAGGAACAGAGTCTAGCAGTTGGAATGGGAGCCAGAAGCAAAAGACTGGGAGAGTGGTTCCCACTACTTTTTAAACTATAAGAGACCATGTCCAAGTGGGTTGTTCTCTTAAAGGCTATTGGCTGAAGGAGAAGAATGTACTCCTACAGCAGATGTCTTTAATAAATTCACTTAAGTCAATAGTGTAGTCTTCAGTTGCAATGTCAGACATGGTCTAGCTTCTACATTGTCTTAGGAGTTCCTGTTGATTTTATACATAAGTGTGTGTATGTGTGTGTGATAGTAACACAAACAATAAACAAATAATATGTTTATATTTTACATATATTAGTATCTTCAGGCAAGTCTATGGATATGTGCATTACATCTTTGAAATCATTCCCACTAAAATATTTTATTTGATCCACTGTCTTCTGTTTTATTTTATCTTATATCTTCATACTCCAAAAACAGTTCACTTTTCCCAGTATACTTGTCTCAATTGCTATTTTATTGCTTTGAAGAGAAACCATGAACAAGTAATTTATAAAAGAAACCATTTAGTAGAAGCCTTGCTTACAGTTTCAAAGGGTGAGTCCATGACCATTGTGACAGAGAAAATGACCATAGTGAGGCAAGCATGGTGCTGGAGCTGTGCCGGAGCTTGTGGTGAGGGCTTATATCTGATTGACAAGCAGTAGACTGAGAGTGACACAGGGGCTGACATGGGCTTTTGAAACCTCAAAGCCCACACAAGTGATACACCTCTTCAAATAAGGTCTCACCTCTAATCCTTCCTAAATAGTCCACCAATTGGGAACCAATTATAGGTGCCTATGTGTTTCATTTTCATTCAAAATAGCACAATACCTTACTCAAGATTAGGATAATTTTCTCCAGAAGGAAGTTGCTTGAAAATAAGTTTTTTTATGTACCAATGGAGAAAAAAAAATTAGGAAGCACAAACTAAGGTACATGTGGAATTCCTTATGTATATAAAATTTATTTTAATTTTGGTTAAAACATAATTACCTCGATTCCCTCCTTTATTCCCCTCCTTTCAGCCTCCCCTATGTCCTTTCCCTCTTGCCCCTGCTATCTTTTCAATAATAAAAATTTTATGGAGAAAGGAATCAAAATCTATGAATGGTCCTCCAATTAAACCTACTTAAATATGAATTCATGGAATTATAAGAAAAGGCACAGCATGCCACTTATTTCTGAGGATTACCTTCTGGGTGCATTTGCATTCTTTCAAAGGTACTTCCTTATTTACTAGTGCTGGAGCTCTGTGGCCTGACCTGTGTACACAGTAATCAAACTGTTCTCTTCTGGTTCAGATGTAGTAATTATATTTCTAGTTTAGTTTCCTGTGCATGTGTTACTGACCCACTTTCCTTTTAACAGAACCTCACAGACCTGAATGTCAAAGTGAAACTTCTTCTTCTAAGGATTTAACTGTTGCCATAATTATTGTAGTAGATAAGCATACAAAAATATAATTGAGAGTAAAATTGCAAATTCCAATGGAAAGCTCAATGGGTTCAGAATGTCTATTCTAATTTTATAGGAATTCATTGAGATGCATAGAGTTTTGTTCTGGCTTACTGACATTATAATATTTTTTTATTTGCAAGGTCTTTACAATAAAGTTGTAAATAAAAGCTTATACTGCATACAATAGTACATTTATCACATTATTATACCTTCATTTTTAAAGCATAATAATATGTCACTCTAGGTTATGTTTTACCTTTTCGCATTTTGTTCATTACCTCCAATTATTTATTGCCTTATTGAAAATACTGAGAAATTTACTCAATAATTAAAAAAATTGTCATACAAGCATGAATTTCTGCATTCAGATCCCAAGCATCCATGTTGATGAATAAAACTAAACTAAAAAAAATCGTATTAGCAACCACCTGTAAATTCAGCTTTGAGGAGGCAAAAAGATAAGGTTCTCTTGCTTGCTGACTGAATAGTTCTGTTAAGGTAGTGAGCGCTAAGCTCAGTGGGAGACCTGAGATCAGTAGAGGAAGGCACCTAAAATTGACATCTGTGATCCATAAGTATATGAAATGTACAAAGGTATTCAGCACACACACACATGCATATGCACATGTACATGCACACACTCACACATACTCACACATGTGTTATTGAAAAGAAATTCTTTTTGAGTTTCCTATTTGTTTTCACCTTTGGTCAGATAAGGCTGATACAATTAACTTTTTTCCCTTGATCTATCTCTGTGCATTTAGTACTATATAAATCAAACTTTTATTGAAAACCTACATGTAGAATGATTAATAAAAACTCAGATGTACATACTGGGGTTCAACCTGAAAGTCAAAAAAGCAAAACAGCTAGCCACTGGTTCTTACCTCTACCTCAGTTTGAAATGGCAATCCTGCCTCTAGGAAGTCTCAGAATGAGACTGAGCCTGAAGCCTCTCTCCTCCACATTATATATTTCTCTAGTTCTGGGATTAAAGGCGTGCACCACTATGCCAAGTTTCTATGACAAACTAAAGTGGCTAAAGGGATTAAAGGTGTGTGCCACCCTGTCTTGTCTTTATGGCTAATCAGTGTGGCTGTTTTACTCTTTGATCTTAAGGCAAGCATTATTTATTAAAATAAAAATGAAATATCGCTACACCTGCACCAGGTTTCACAATTAGGAAGTTAGGAAGATTGTTTATAGGAATGTCCCCAACAACAACAACAACAACAAAAACCAACTTAAACTCTGAGGGCTGACCAGCAGACAGCTCTAGCCATGTGCTGCCTAGTTTTAAGAAAAATGTAAACTCATGATCACACATTTAATTAAACAATACAGTATTAAATAATAATGGTTCAAAAAGGAAATCAATAGAGAATTTAAAAATATTTGTAAAGGAATTAATTCAAACTACAAAACCTGACAAAATTTATGATATGCTATCAAATTAGTATTAAAAGGAAATTATGTTGGGATAAATGTATTCACAAAAAATGAAGAGTAAAAATAATTTTCTATTAAATTTTTAAGTCTGACTGTGAAAAGACCAAATCTAAGACTATTAGGAATAGAAGAAGAAGAATACCAGCTTAAAGGCATAAACCAAAATCATAGAAAAATACTTTCCAAACCTAAAGGAGGACATGTCATAAAGATGCAAGATTGCAGAACACCAAGTAGACTGACCTCCAAAAGTCCCTCGCTCACATAATCGTAATACTAAATATGCAGAATAAAGACTATTACAAGCTGAAGATGAAAAAAGTCCAAGTAATATATAATGGCAGATCCATCAGCATAATAGCCAAATTCTCAGCGGAGACTGAAAAACGGAAAGTCCTGTACAGACATTGTGCAGACATTAAGAGACTGCAGATGCCACCCCTGAATACTATACCCAGCAAAATTTTCAATCCCCATATATGAAGAAAACAATGTATTCCATGAAAAGCCAAATTTAAACAATACCTATCCATAAATCCAGCACTACAGAAAGTACTAGAAAAAAAATCAAACCTGTAGATGGAAGTTTCTGTCCCACCCAGTCCCACAGTCACTTAGTCCCAAATAAACACATAGAAACATATATTAATTATAAACCGTTTTGTCTATTGCTTAGGATTACAACTCAAATTTACCCATAATTCTTATCTATGTTTAGACATGGGGCTTGGTGCCTTTTCTCAGTAAGGCATTCTCATCTTACTTCGTCTGTGTCTGGCTAGTAACTTCATCTCTGCCTTTCCTTTTCAAGAATTCTCCTAGTATGGTTGTTCTGCCTATACTTCCTGCCTGGCTACTGGCTAATCAGTGATTTATTAAAACAATATAAGTGACAAATCTTTACAGTGTACAAAGCATTATTCCACAGCATTTCCCTTTGTTGCTTTTTCAAAGCAAGAACGCTGAATCTAATTTCCACTTTTTAGCTTTTTCCTAACCATTAGACACAACAACTTGTAATCTACACACTAAACAAAGACAAAAATACATAATATACTTTTTAGGAATGTGAGTATAATTTTCTATGCTACTTCCTGCTGACTGGGGGCACTGATAGTCTTATAGGAAATCAAAAAAACAATTTGGATTAAGGTCAAACCCTGACTGGAATATTCTGTGAGACTGCATCAAATCAGGCAGAAGTCTTGAGGCTGCTCTGGATGTAGAACTCAGAGGAAACTGCAACAGAAGTGATATAAAACACTGGATCATCTGGGCCATCTGTTCCTATCATATATTTTTACAGGGGATCTTGCTTAATCAAACCTTATTTTTTTAAACCCAGAGTGAACCCACATCCTCTCCTTTCCTGTGAAAACAAAATCTAAACTCCTTCTTCAAAGTAACATAACTTTTGACTTAAATTTTGAAATCAAGGCATTTTCAAAATATATAAATCAAATTAATCCAGCAACATTTACAACGAAATGTCTCAATCTCAGAATCATGGGTTCATGCCTCATGTTGGGTAGCACCAACCCATAAAATCACATGCAATAGATAATCCCACAATTGTAAACACCAATGAAGGGAAACAGACATACACTACCACTACCACAAAAACAAACAAATAACAGAAATTAACAATCACTATTCATTAATATCCCTTAATATCAATGTACTCAATCTGCCTATAATAAGACACAGGCTAACAGAATGGAGATGAAAACCTGAGCTCTCTTTCTGCTGGATGCAAGGAACATACCTTAACTTCAAATATATGCATTACCTCAGAGTAATGGGTTGAGAAAAGATCTTTCAATCAAATTGTTCTAAACAACAAGCTGGTGTAGTTATCCTAATATCTAGCAAAATAAACATCAAACTGAAATTATGTGAAACTTATGGAGAAGGGCATTTTATATTCATCACAAGAAATATCCAGTAAGATGAAGCCTCAATTCTGAATTTTTATGCCATAAATACAAGGGCACCCATATTTGTAAAAAAAATTATTAAATTTTAAATCACACATCATCCCCACACACTAATAGTAGGGGAATTCAACACCACACTTTCACTACTGGACATGTCTTCCAGACAGAAACATAAGAGAGAAATATGGGAACAAACAAATGTCAAGACTTAAATAGACTTAAAAGACATCTTTAGAACTCTTCAAGGAAACACACAAAAAATATCTTCTTTTCAGCACCCCATGGAAACTTCTCAAAAATTGACCATGTAATTGGTAACAAAACAAATCTCAACAGATTAAAAAAAGAATTAACCCTTGTAATTTTATTGGATCACCATGGCTTAAAGTTAGAGTTAAACAAAACAAATTACAGAGAGCCTACAAACTAATGGAAAGAGAATAACACTCAATCTAATCATGCCTGGGTCAATAAAGAAACACAAAAGAAATTAAAGACTTCCTAGAATTCAATGAAAATGAATCCAGAACATCCCAAACTTATGGGACACTATGAAAGCAATGCTAAGAGGAAAGTTTATATTACCAAATGCCTACTAAAGAATTGGAGAAATCTCCAAGAAGAAACTTAACAGCACACCTGAAAGCTCTAGAACAAAAAGAAAGAACTCACCCAGGAGAAGCAGATGCCAGGAAAAAATTAAATCGAGGGCTGAAATCAATAAAATAGAAACAAAGAGAATAATAAATAGAATCAGCAAAACAAAGAGTTAGTTCTTTGAGAAAAAAAAACAATATAGATGGACACTTATCGAAACTAACAATTGTCAGTCAGAAAATTCAAATTAACAAAATTATTAATGGAAAGGGGTACATAACAACAGACACTGATGAAATTCAGAGAATTTTTAGGTCAAACTTCAAAAAACTCTATTTAGCAATAATTGGAAAATCTAAAAGGCATTGACAATTTTCTGCATAGTTACTACATGCCAAAATTAAATCAAGACCAGATAAACAATTTAAATAGGCCTATAACCCCAAAGGAAAAAGAAGCAAGTAGTCATTAAAAATCTCCCAACTACAGCAGCAGCAACAACAAATCCCTAGGGCCAGATAGTTTCAATGCACGATTCTTCCAGTATTAGAAGAGCTAATACAAATACCCCTCAAATTGTTCCATACAATAGAAACAGAAGGAAGATTGCCAAACTCTTTATGAGGCTAAAGTTATGCTTATACCCAGACTACACAAAAACAAAACATAAAAAGAGAATGATAGTCCAATTTCCCTCATGAACAATGATGCATATATACTCAAGAATATACTGGCAATCCGATTCCAAAAACATGTCAAAAAATCATCCAACATTGCTAAGTAGGTTTCATCCCAGAGATGCAGGGATGAAAATCAGTCAATGTAACCATCCATATAAACAAAGTGAAAAAAAAAAACAACACATGGTCATCTCATGAGATGTTGAAAAACCCTTTTACAAAATCCAACACCCCTTCATGATACAGGACTTGGAGAGATAAGGGATAAAAAGAACATAAATAAGCATAATAAAAACAATGTAATTCAAACTGAGATCCAATATCAAATTAAAGAGAGAAAAACAATTTTATTCCACTGATAAGGCATGATATGATATGATATGATATTATATATAAGTGACCCCAATAATTCTACTAGTGAACCCCTGCAGCTATTAAAACCCCTTCAGTAATGTGACAGGATACAAGATTAACTAAAAATAATCAGTAGACCTCCTAGATACAAATGATCATCATGCTGAGAAAGAAATCAGATAAATATCACCCTTTATAATAGGCACAAATAATATAAAATACCTTGGGGTTACTCTAACCAAACAAGTGAAAGACTTAAATGACAAGAACTTTAAGTCTTTGAAGAAATAAATTGAAAAATATATTAGAAAAAGGAAAGATCTCCCACAATCTTGGGTAGGTAGGATCAATGTAGTAAAAACAGTAATCTTACCAAAATAAATCTACAGATTCAATGCCATTCCCATCAAAATCCCAACACAATTCTCCAGAGACCTCAAAAGAAAAATTCTCAACTTCACATGGAAAAACAAAAAAACACAGGATATCTAAAACAATCTTGTACAATAAAGGAACTTCCAAAGGCATCACCATCTCCACCTTCAAGCTCTACTATAGAGCGACAATAATAAAAACTGCTGGCTATTGCATAAAAACAGACATGGGGATCAACAGAAGTAAATCGAAGACCCTGACATTAGTCCACACATCTATGAGCACCTGATATTTGACAAAGAAGCCAAAATTGTACAACACA
The DNA here is from genome assembly GCA_001685075.1 of Bramus lutescens. Taxonomy (NCBI): domain Eukaryota; kingdom Metazoa; phylum Chordata; class Mammalia; order Rodentia; family Cricetidae; genus Bramus; species Bramus lutescens. The sequence continues at coordinate 13,121 of LOEQ01010974.1, forward strand.
AAAAAGAAAGCATCTTCAACAAATGGTACTGGCATAACTGTATGTCTCCATGTAGACTAATATAAATAGTTCCATATTTATTGCCATGCACTAAACTGAAGCCTAAGTGGATCAAAGATCTATACATAAATCTAGTTATACCAAATCAGACAGAAGAAAAAGTTTCAGGCACTATTACATGAATCCGTGAAAGCCTGAATAAATAGATAACAAAATTTATTAGGAAACACTTAGGAATAACAACAATGTAGAGAGCTTCCCTGGTCTTTTATTTTGACTTGGGGTCAAGAGATGCAGTGATCCAATCTCCAACCACCACACAAGTGAGTGAAAGAGACCACTTCTCTTCCCTTGTAAAAGATCATTTATGCTAACAGATGCCACACCCTAAGGTGGTACCCCAAAACGATTGACAGAATAAAATCCCACAAGAGAATTTGGGAAATGACCTTGAACACAGTGGCACAGAAAGCAACTTCCTAAATATAAACCAAGTAGCACTGATACTAAGACCTACAATTAATAAGTAGGATCTCCTAAAACTGAAAAGCTTCTGTAAGGCAAGATACATTGTCAATACGACAAAATGGCGGCCTATAGAATGGGGAAGTATCTTTACCAACCCACATCTGACAGAAAGCTGAAGAAGGATGCTTAAAAGAAATCCCACATTAACTCAGAATTGAGAATAATAGCTAGTTACTTATTTAGGGGTAGACTCACAAATCAGAATCCTCTGCTGGAACACAGAACAGAAACTGAATCCTGAAGCCAGAAAAGAGAAGACTAAGCATGCTTTACATTGGCATAAACAGTATAAGAGCCCACGCCATAATGGGTGGTAAACATAAAAGTTATCGGCTGCATTATTTCCTACAGCACTACCTTCTTTTGTTTAAATAAGCCTCATACAAAATTATATACAATAAGAATAAATATATTCAATAGGTATCCTATCCTAATGAGTTTAAGTCTTGTATAATAAACAACTTGGCCAACTCCTGAGAGGAAAGTAACTACAACTATCTAGTCTTCAACCCCATCAAATATCTGAGAAGGGAAATAATATTCCTTGAGAAAGCAGGAACTGCAATCAAGAAACTTCCAAAACGTGCAACAAATGCCAACACAAGCTCTTTGCAATGATTCATTGTCTTTCCATAACCTTTTTATTTCATTAGCAGTGAAAGGCACTAAATTCTCTGCTGGGTCTATACCTGTTAATTGATGAAGTCTCAATTTACCGTATATAATCAATTCAGAGACTTTTTCCATTTTTTTTACTTTTTTACTTGGTTCATGAGGTTAAAAGATCCACTCTAAGTTAATATCTTCCCTCTGAATTAAAATTCCTGTAGGAGGAATTTTGGAAGGCAATATGACTAGAATACAATTAAGAATTAGATTCACCCTATTCACATGTGCCTCCTGTAATTTCTCCTCAGCAACTGTCAATTCCTTTTCTGCTTCAGCTGTTAATTCTCTGGGACTATTCAAGCCTTCATCACCATCTAATATTTTGTTTAAATGAATTATTAGATCAGGTGTTATCCCAACAGCTTGTCATAGACTGAAAATGTCAGCTAACAATCTTTGAAAATCATTAACTGATTTCTCCTTATTTGTGAGTTTTGTGTTGTAATTTTCTGCAAACCTATTTTCTAATCGAGGTACAGGGTACTAAATAGGAAGCATATTCTGGCAGACTTTTATAAATGATCAAAGACCAAATCTAAGTGTAGGCAAATGTTACAAACAATCCCACACCAGTTTGGAATTATGATTAATAAAAGGGTTATTTATTCAAGGGGGAAACTTATGGATCATTGTCCTAGACAACAAAACTGAACGAACAGGAACAGAGTCTAGCAGCTGGAAGTGGAAGCCAAAAGCAAGAGAGCAAGAGCAGGACTACCACTACTTTTTCAGGCAAAAGAGATAACAACCTAGTGGGCTGGTATCTTAAAGGCTATTGGCTGAAGGAGGTGAAGTAGCTCCTGCAGTATAAGAGTGCTTATAAATGGCATTGTAATGTTGGTTTGATAGACACAGGTGCAGATGCGAATATCACTACTCCAGAATCTTGGCATCCAAATTGTCTTCAAGAGGCAGATGTTCAATTACTAGGAATGGGAACAATATTGCAAGTTAAACAAAGCACTAGATGGGTTGACTGCATTGGGCCAGAAGGTAAAAGAGGGAAGCATATGTGGCTAATATTGCAGCAAATATATGGGGTCATGAACTGCTACAGCAATGGAATACCAAGATTAACATTTCTGCAGTCCCAGGAACTCATAATTCTGGGAAGGATATTATTATAAGGTAGTATACACAAAGGTCACCAGCCATCCAGGCTGTACAAGAATATGATACACTATCAAACTTTTAGAGGTACCAACAGCCCTAACTTTAAAATGGCTAACTGAGAAGCCAATATGGATCAAACAGTGGCCTCTAGMTGAAGATAAATTACAGGCATTGGAACAGCTGGTACAAGAGCAACTAGATGCTCACCATGTTGAAGAATCAACCAGCCCTTGGAATTCTCCTGTATTTATTGTAAAAAAGAAAGCTGGTAAATAGAGAATGGTGACAGATCTAAGAGCTGTCAATAATGTACTTCAACCCATGGGCCCTCTACAATCTGGAATTCTTCTGCCTTCTCTATTACCAAAGGGATGACCTCTTATAGTTACTGATTTGAAAGATGTTTCTACACTATACTTTTACAAAAAAAGGATAGAGAAAAATTTGCCTTGACAGTACCTTCTCATAATAATTCTCAGCCTACTAGGAGATATCAATAAACTATCCTCCCACAAGGAATGCTCAATAGCCCCACAGCGCCAATACTTTGTAATTCAGCCATTGGAAATAATACATAAGCAATCTTCTAAGTATATAATTTACCATTACATGGATGACATTTTTGCTATCTGATTCAACAATTGATAATTTAGAAAAAATGCTTAAAGAAATAAAGAAAATTTTGCCAAAATGGCGATTACAAATTGCTCCTGAAAAAATACAGAGAGGAGTTTCTGCCCTTTGGTATCAGGTTGCCTTGTCTGTCTTTTGTTGATCTGCATTCATTGGTCCAATGTCGGCCTTTGCCACACTTTCTACATATACCTGAAGGCTGAGTCTTCTTATTTTTGCCATTCCCAGGGGAGATATTATTCCTAGGAATTCCTTGTCTACAATCCCTTCTCAGATGTTTTATTCTACCACAATTAAAACATTAGGCATTTTGATGTCTCTTCATTCCTTTGGAAATTGTTTCTCCTACCCAAGATTCAACATTATAGTCAAATGTCTCAATGTTTATTGCATGCAGAATCTATGCATCCATAGATACTGATCTAACATTTAAAGGCCCAAGAATCTTTTTGCATTCTATGTTATCATTTCAAAGGCCAGAGATTCAAGAATTACTCATCTAGCATCTGGGTCTGTTGCTCCTATTTGTATAGCATTAGATAATCTTTGTAAAAAGTCACTAAAGGCTTCACTCTGACCCTATTTAAACCCGGTATATGATTCATTTTTTTCTTGATTCTTGAATCCTGTTCCAAGCATTTAAGGCTGCTTTGTGGGATAGGGAAAAGATTTGTTCACCATAAAGGGCTTGAACCTGTGGGTTAGCATAAGTGCCTTCACCAAGAATTTGATTTGGGGAAGTCTCAAAGCCTTTTGTTCTTCCCTTGTTGTTCCAAAATTTTTGCTTCTTCCTTAAAATAAAATGTAAACATTAATTGTGGCCCATCATCCAGGACTGCTGAACCTAACTGAAGCCAGTCATGTGGTCTTGTTTTTTATGCTATAAGACCATGTCTTTATTATCTCCCTGATAAATGCAGAATGCAAGCCATAAGTTAAAACAGCTTACTTAATTTCTTTTAGATCATTCATTCCTATAGGTATCCATTTACCTTCTTTGGATCCTTTTGTGCCATTAGAACTTGATGCTTTGTCAGAGTAGACTATGAGGTAGGAATCTAAAATCCTGAGTAAGTCATCTCTGACAGCTACTGGTGATGATGAATCCTGTCTTTGTGCCTTCATTCCCTATTCATCAGCTCCAATAATTTCTTTGATTATTTCAAATCTTTTTATTATTGTCTTTTATAAAGCCTGAATGTCCTGGCCTGTATATATTTCTAGTTATTTCATTGAGGCACCTAGTCTCTGGTCCTCATTATACACTTGTGATTCCATGGTCCGAAGTTTTTCCTTAAAAGATAACACCTCATCCTTGGACATAACTTAGATAGTGTGCAGATTTTCATCCTGGAGAGAAACTCTATCTGCTATCCAATCATAACTTTTTAACAAATTTTGATTGCCAAATTCAACAATATGAATTCTTTCAGATAATTTCTCAGCACCCATAGATATGGACTCAATTTTGTCTGTCAAATTAATGGTACCCTTTTTGATAGCATTAATTTTTCAGGTAAGTTTTGATTTTTGATGATATTATTTCTATCAACAAGCTGTTCATTATTAGTCTGTAAAGACTGTATCATTCCTAAAAGTGCCACATTCTTTCTTAATGTTAGAATATGAAGAAAAAAAAGAGTCCCAATTTCCAATAAATTGAAGTATCACCATAACCATAAAAGCCTCACAGAATACAATCCACTTTATTAACAAAACAACTTACTAAAATTTTCAATATTAATGTAATCTGCCATATTGATTTATTAATAACCTGTTATGAGATCAAGCAAATTGTGTTACGTGTAATAATCTTTATTGTCCAGCAGATGTTGTGGCTGCAGAGTCATAGTGGTGACAGGAACGGTACTGATACACTTTAGTTTTACACCTTGGTATTGGTTAAATACTGAGAAATATGCTTTGCTTGACAAATTAAAAGAAATTAAATAAATTCCACACACAGAGTAAGAAACCCTTACTCATGGTCAGGGAGCACAAACTGGAAGCTGCAGAAGTCACCACGTGGCAAAGAACCATGCCAAGGAATTGCACCAGGGAATGCAGCAGTCGTGCATGCACTTAAGAAATTTTCCAGTTGTTGCATGCAGTCAGCTCTGTTGTGGCAGTGGTTCTACAAAAAGTCACTTAGGTAAAAGCAAGCCATGCAGGCAGGGTTGGGAGAATTTCTGGGCCATGTGCCATCTAGGCCTTTAGGTGGACCACCCGGTATGCATGGAGGCTAAATCCACATGGGCACCAGATGAAAAAGGATGTTTAAAAGAAATACCACACTAGATGAGAATTGGGAATAATAGATGGTTATTTATTTAGGGGTAGACTCACAAATCAGAATTCTCTGCTGGAATGGAAAACAGAAACCAAACCTTGCAGCTGGAAAAGAGGCCAGATGCATGCTTTATATTGGCATAAATGTTTTAAGAGGCCATGTCCTAGTGGACAGTTAACTTAAAAGCTTTTGGCTGTATGATTTCCCACAGCAGAAGGCTTATCTCCAAAGTATACAAAGAACTCAAGAAATTAATTATCAAAATACTAAATAATCTAATAAAAATCTTGTAGAGTTCTAAACAGAGAAATCACAATAGAAGAATCTCAAATGGTTAAAAAGCCATTTAAGGAATTGCTCAAAACATCTCTGAGATAGCATCTTAGACATGTCAGAATGGCTAAGATCAAAAATACTGATGACAGCTTATGCTGCAGAGAATATAAATTGAGGACAACATTTTGGGGATCACTATGGCAGTTTCTCAGAAAATTGGGAATCAATCTACCTCAAGATCAAGCAATACCACTCTTCAACTTTTACCTGAAGGAAGCTCAATCATACCCCAGGACACTTTCTCAATTATGCTTATAGAAGCATTATTTGTATAGCCAGAACCTGGAAACAACCTAGATTACCCTCAACTGAAGACTAGATGAAGAAAATGTGGTACATTTATGCAATGAAATGTTATTTAGCTGTAAAAAAACAGTAATAACATGAAATTTGCAGGCAAATAGATAGAACTAGAAAAATTCATCCTGAGTGAGGTAACTCAATCCCAGAAAGACAAAAACAGTATGTGCTCACTCATAAGTGGATATTAGATATAAAGCAAATGATAACCAGGCTACAATGTAGAGTCCCAGAGAAGCAAGGTAATAAGGAAGACCCTAAGAGAAATACATACATGGGTGGCTCTAGGAAGAGGAAATAGATGAGATATCCTGGGTCAACTGAGGTTGGGGTTAGATCAGACCGGATGGGGATTGGAACATGAGTGATTGGGATGATTTAGTTGGAGGCAGGGTCGAGGAGAAAAGAAATAATTGAAGTATCTTGATAGAGGTGGCTGTTATGGGGTGAGAAACCAGGTGCCAGGGAACCTCCCAGGAACCCACAAGGAAGACCCCAGCTTAGATTCCTAGCAATAATGGAGAGGGATCCTGAACTCACCTGATCATGTAATCAAATTGGTGACTACCCTAATAGTCATCATAGAGCCTTCATCCAGTAACTGATGGAAGCAAATGTTTAAATCCATAGGCAAGCACTCAACTAAACCCTAGGATTCTAGTTTAAGAGGGAAAAGAGATTAGCAGGAGTAATGGAGGAACTGTGGTTGATATGTAAAGTGAAAAAAATAAACAAAATGTTGTCTGAGAGCTGAATCTAAAACTGAAAAATCCAAATCTATAAAAATTAACATGAAGTATGCAATTATATCAATGAGGGAGACTGATAAAATAGTAATAAACTATTTTACTTTCTACATCTAATACAAAGTTTTACAAGATAATTTAGTGACAAAGTGTGAAAGCTTTTTGGTTAATCCTTGATCTATTAATAAAAAACAATAAGCTAAACAAATTAATAAAATCCAGTAAGCATTTGATGAGCAAAAAATGTGCAATTACACTCAAATTGGAAGACTAAATATCACACATGAATATACATTTCTTTTAAATTTTCACTATTGAACATCAAAGTGTAAAATAGCTTTCTACATTTATGTGCTACATATTTCTAGGCCCTGCACTTAATGAACTAAAATTATATAACTAAACACAAAAGGGGCTATTGATTTCCTGTGTTTACATTCAATCTATGGAAATAGCTAAAAAGAAAAAGGGGAAATATGCATGCAGGAATTTTAGTCTTAACTTGGCAACAGAATATTGATATGTTCAGTACCTTGAACAGATTAAACCTATAATTTTATGGACAGAACATGATGATTTATAATGCTGTGGATAAACTATCAAAATATCTTAAGAGCAAATGGCTTTCAGAAAGACTGTCAAGAACTTGGCTCTTTTCCAGTATCTAAAGATCTTCTTCATTTGTAAGAGAAAGAAACTGATGGCATATAATTAGGACCAGTTAAAACTCACATTTAAATGCTGGAATGGAAAGTGTAGAATATTTTTCAGAGCTTAATGAAAGCCGAGATTAAAATTGGAATCTATCTCTGACATCTTTCAAGTTGAAATATCGAACCTACCAGCTGTTGAGTGTAACATGCTTGTCAACATCACATCTAATGATGCACTGATGATAGTTTTTATTGAGACATCTCTCCATTAATTCTGGGTCCTCATCTTATCTTAATATCACAATCCATCTGAAAGAGACATCAAATACTGCCACTATTACTAGCACCCTATAATTGTGGGCTAGTATTTTCTAATTTTAAATACACAGTGAGTAAGACAGAAAGCCATCCATGTAGCTGTCACTTGATAATTCAGATATCGATGTCACGGTAAAAGAGCAACATTTATAGAGTACAAAATGTCAAATGAGCGTTATTCATTTTGCAAAAGAGAAATATAATCAGAACTGATTTGTTTGGCTGTCATGTTGTATGCCATGCACAACTGCAACAAGAAGTAAAAAAAAAAGACTACAGAAAATAGATTTGATGTGCTTTTTAAAAATATAATTATAATCATTGGATAAGAGTTTTGCAGTAGATATTGAGACTTAATACCCTGAAGGCACTTAAGGAATTGCTCAACATCCTTAGCCATTAGGGAAATGCAAAACCAAACAATGCTTAAAATACCATCTTATACCTGTCAGAATGGCTAAGATCAGAACCACTAATGAAATCTTATGCTGGAGAAGATGTGAAGTAAGGGTAACACTCCTCCACTGCTGGTGGGAGTGCAAACTTGTACAGCCACTTTGGAAATCAGTATGATGGTTTCTCAGAAAATTGGGAATGAATCTACCTCAAGAACCAGTAATATCACTCTTTGGCATATACCCAAAGGATGCACATTCATACCAAAAGGACATTTTCTCATCTATATTTAAAGTAGCATTATTTATAATAGCCAGAACCCGGGAAAAAATGAGATGCCCCTCAACTAAAGAATAGATAAAGAACATGTGGCACATTTACACAATGGAGTATTATTCAGCAATAAAAAACAATGACATCTTAAAATTTGCAGGCAAATGCATGGAACTAAAACACAAAAGAACATCCTGAGAGAAATAACCCAGAGCCAGAAAGTAAAATGTTGTATGTAGTCATTCACAAAGGATAACAAGCCTATAGTTTACAACCTCAGAGAAGTCAGTAGGACCCTTAGAAAGACATACATGGATTCCCCCTGGGAAGGTGAAATAGACAAGATCTCCTTAGTAAATTGGGAGATGGGGTGGGAAGGGGATTATGGGATGGGGATTGGGAAATTCGAGTCTTGCAGGGACAAAAGGGAGAGCAAATAATGAGATATCTTGATATAGGGAGCCATTATGGGTTTAGCAAGAAATTTGGTACTAGGGAAATTCCCAGGAGCACACAAGGATGGCCCAACTAAGAATCTAACCAATAGTGGAGAGGCCTTAACTGCCTTTCCCCTATAAGCAGATTGATCATTACCTTAATTGGTATCATATAACCTTCCTCCAGTTAATGATGGAAGCAGATGAAAAGATTGAGGACTAAGCACTGGGCCTAGCTCCTGGAGTCCAGCTATAGAGAGAGAAGAGAGTACATGAACAAAGGGGTCAAGACTATAATGGGGAAACCCACCAAAACTGCTGACGTAAGTTAATCAGGTCTCACTGACTCGGAACTGACGGCAGGGCAGAATGCATAGAATTAAACTAGGCCCTCTGAATGTGGCTGACAATTATGTGGTTTGGGTAGTTTGAGGGCAGGCCACTAGCAGTGGAACCAGTATTTATCAGTAGTGCATGAAATGACATTTTGGAACCTATTCCATGCCTTTCTCATCTTAGATAGAGGGAGGAGGACCTTGATACTGCCTCAAGTAATGTGACAGACTTTGTTGACTCTACATGGGAGGCCTCACCACCTCTGAGGAATGAAAGGAGATAGGTTGGAGGGAAGTTGGCGTAAGTGGGATTAGGGAAGGGAGATGGAATTGGGATTGTCTTGTAAAATAAAAAAGATTGTTTTAAAAAGGTAAAATAAATTAAAGAATTAAATAAATGCCAAATAACAAAATAAAGAAGACTTAATACAGACCTAAGGTCAAATTAGTAGACTGGCAGCACACAATGTAAATCAACTTACTAAAGTGTTTCTGAGTAACAGAGGCATATATAAAAACTAAAATTATTAATAAGAAATATAATATTGGTATGAAGATATTTTAGGAAGTATTATTTCAGTAATCAGTAAGTCTCTCTCTCTGTCTTTCTGTCTGTGGATCTAGATATAGCTCTCAGCTACATCTACAATAGCATGCCTGCCTTGCTTCCCACTATGCTTCCTGCCATGAAAATAATGGACTAAGTCTCTGAAACTGTAAGAAAATCCACAATTTAATGCTTTTTCTTAAAAGAGATGCTGTCGACATGGTGTCTCTTTAGAGAAGTAATGACTAAGATATTTCATAATGTGAAGTTGCAGGTGAAATAGCTCTGTAAAGAAAAGATTGCAATATAATAATTGATGGAAAGAGAAGAGAGATTGGAATAATCAACACAATATGAAGAAAGATTGAAGAAGGCATGCTTCTTCAAATCTACCTGCAAGAAATGAAGTAAAAATGTCTATGGACACTGGTATGTATTTATCAAGTAAACTCCTATGTTTGGAATCATGCAAATAGATTTGGGATGGAAGAAGTTTTTCAATATTGTTAAAGATTTAGTCTAGTCATTGTAGAACAGAGGACAAGGATCTGATCAGTGCAACCTTAGTAGGATCATTATTTAATATTAGAGCATAAATTGAGAGCATAATGATTATCTATAGAATATTGCCATCACCCAAATTTTGCTGCTTTTCTGTTTGGTAACAAAATCATGAAGGTGAAAAATGCTCACCTAAGAATATGATATTTTTTAAAAGTATGTGAAAAGAAGATATTAGAATAGAATAGAACAGTAATTACATAGGTACAGTATATAATTTTACCAGGAAAGAATACAGTTAAAAATAGTATGTCTGTTGGTAGAGGAGACAGGATTGGAAGATTTTACAAATTTAAAATCCAGTAGTAGAACAGATAATAATTATTGAGAATGAGCTTATGTATTATAATTACTAAATGTAAAAGGTAATAGAGGTATAGAAAGATTAAATAAGTGACCTGGGGCTACAACTACAAAGTGCTGAATTTAAGATTACAAACCAGATCATCCTGAAAAACTCATTTTCTTCACCTATGCTGTCTTTTATTTTAAACCAGTTTTATGTGGTTTGATATATATACCAATTCACTTCATAAAATTTGTTTTTATCTTGGAAAATTCCTGTAGTGTGACTGTACTGTCTCTGGATATGTTTGTTAGCTTACTTATTAATAAATAGGAGGTTTAAAGAATTATTTAATGAAATTTAGATTACAATAGAGTTAAATTAACAGTCCACACATAGCCCTTATAAGTGAAGGACAGAATTAATAACATTGTGAAGGACTTTGAGGATATATAAAGACTTTAAATTCCCATGGATTAAAATCCATGAATAGAATGAATAAAGGAGTAAACTGAAAGTATTGTTGAAAATTTGAATGACATAAAGGTTGTCTACTTTCAAATACTGTTCATGATATTTGGTTGTATATGTTGGCTGAATGAGAAACTAGGAGAAATGCATAGGAATCCAAGAAAATAAGACATAATGTTGAAAAGACTATTTAAATTGACACAAATTACAAATGCTTATAATAAATATAGAACCTGAAAGCAATGCCTTTGGATTTGACATAATACTTGGTAATGTGACAGGAATTAGGATAAATTGAACTAGACAAAAGACATAAGTCACAAAATGGGAAATATGTTTTAAAAAGTGAAATATAGATTAATGATATTCTAAAGGTGGTACTGTGAACCTAGCAGATCATCTACTTCTACCTTAAAATATGAAAGATGGTGTGATATAGATGTCTGAAGAATTAATTAATTTTTAAGAGAAAGGACAGTATGTTTACTGAAAAAGTGATTTTACATTGGAGCTAAAATTGCTTTTTAGTGATGACTTGTAATGACACAAAAATGCAATCTATTTTCAGAATACTTAGATTGAGTCTATTTAATTTGTGTGTGTGTACATATATGAATGCATGCCTGTGTGCATGTGTTTGTGTTTGTGTGTGTGTGTGTGTGTGTGTGTAGGGTTGAGGCTTCCTTGCCTTTCTCCTATTCAATTTAGCATGTCTACTCTTTATGTTTAGCTTATGTATATGCCATAATGTTAGCGAGAAATTATGGATATAGCTTCTGGGATTCCTAGGAGACAAAATCTCACTGGAAACTCCCTATTTCTCTGGCTCTTATAGTCTTCCTGTCCCCTCTTCTACAATGATCCCTGAGTCTTATTTACAGGAGCATTGTAGATGTATCCCTTGTGACTGGAATCCACAATTCTGCATTTTGATTGTTTTTGGCTTTCTGTCGAGATCTCCTTCAAATATAAAGATGCTTCCTTGAAGCAGGGTAAGGACTACACTTATCTTTAAGTATAAGGATAAATATTTAGAATATACATAGGGATTTGTTGTGGGAAGGGTCACTTGTTCGTCATGCCCACCAAGCCATGAAATAACCACTTAGAAAACCATATCATTTGCATACTGTTTGACCAATAGCTTAAGTGTATTTCTGGCTAAATTAATATCCTAAACTAACCCAACTCTGTGATTCTGTATATGGACAAGTGGCTGTGGGTTACCAGCTAAAGTTTCCCGTGTCTGTCTCAGGCAGTGGATCCATGACTTCTCCTTGACTACACCCTCTCTCTCCCAGCATACAGCCTAGCTTTTCCTGCCTAGTTCTGTTCTGCCCTTGCCATAGGCTCAAAGAAGTTCTTTGTTCATTATCCAATAAAAGAAACACACAGACAGAAGGACCTCCCATACAATTTCCCATTTTCTGTTTAAACAAAAGGAAGGTTTTAACTTTAACATAGTAAAATTACATATAACAAAACAATTAT
>LOEQ01010975.1:2158-31356 GCA_001685075.1 Bramus lutescens
TATTTTCATTCTTCTACAGGTTGACATCCAATTATGCCAGCACCATTTGTTAAATATGCTTTCTTTCTTCCATTGTATAATTTTAGCTTCTTTGCCAAAAATCAGGTGTTCATGGGGTTGTGGATTAATATCTGTGTCTTCAATTTGATTCCATTGGTCAACATCTCTGTTTTTATGCCACCAAGCTGTTTTCATTACTGTGGATCTGTAATAGAGTTTTATGTCAGGGATGGTAATGCCTCCAGAAGTGCTTTTATTGTATAGGATTGTTTTGGCTATCCTGTTTTTTTTCATATAAAGTTGATTATTGTTCTCTCAGGGTCTTTGAAGAATTGTGTTGTGATTTTGATGAGGATTGCATTGAATCTATAGAATGCCTTTAGCCAAACCTGCTTTTTTTTAGGTCTCCTTGATTGGAAAAACTTTTCCCAACCCTTTACTCTGAGGTAGTGTTTGTCTTTGAGGCTGAGGTTTGTTTCTTGTAAACAGCAGAATGCTGGATCCTATTTACATATCCATGCTCTTAGCCTGTGTCTTTTTATAGGTGAATTGAGACCATTGATATTAAGTGATAATAATGACCAATGGTTGTTAGCTCTGGTTATCTTTCAGTAGTATAGTTTCTGTGTTTCCCTTCTTTGGGTTATGCTGGTTGTGGTTTATCAAATGCCTGTGTTATTGTGGGTGTAGTCATCTTCCTTGGGTTGTGGCTTTCCTTCTAGTACTTTCTGTAAGGCTGAGTTTGTGGTTACATATTTTTTAAATCTGTTTAACAGTACCTTATAGAACAAAAGAGGTAGTTACCACTTTCTAAGCTTTGCTGGGGTATAGTAGTCTGGGCTTGCGTACATGCTCTCTTACTGTCTGCAGCACATCTATCCAGGATATTCTGGCTTTCATGGTTTCCATTGAGAAGTCAGGTGTAATTCTGATAGGTTTTCCTTTATATGTTACTTGACCTTTTTCCTTGGCAACTCTTAATATTCTTTCTTTATTCTGAATGTTTTTTGTTTTGACTATTATATGGCAAGGGGATTTTTTTATCCGGTCTATTTGGTGCTCTGTAAACTTCTTGTACCTTCATATGAATATCCTTCTTTAGGTTGTGAAACTTTTATTCTACAATTTTGTTGAATATATTTTCTGGACCTTTAAGCTGGAATTCTTCTCCTTCTTCCACTCCTATTATTATTATTATTATTATCAGATTTGATCTTTTCATGGTGTCCCAGATTTCCTGAATGTTTTGTGTTAAGAATTTATTAGATTTGCTGTTTTCTTTGATCAGTGAGTCTATTTCCTCAATAGAATCTGCAGCACCTGAGATTCTTTCTCCTATCTCTTGTATTCTGTTGGTTATACTTGTCTCTGTAGATCCTGTTCATTTACCCAGATTTTCCATTTCCAGAGTTCCCTTGGTTTGTGTTTTCTTCATTTACTCTATTTCAACCTGCGAATCTTGAACTGTTTTCTTTACCTGTTTGATTGCTTTTTGTTTGTTTTCTTGGGTTTTTTGAGGGATTTGTTAATTTCTTCCAGCCTCTTGTTTGTCTTCTCCTCCATTTATTTAAGGGAGTTTTTCACTTCCTCTTTAAAGGTCTCCATCATTTTCATTAATTCATATTTAAAATCATTTTCTTCTATATCTTCTGAGTTAGGATGATCAATTCTTCCTGGTGTGTGTCTGCTGGGTTCTGGTGGTACCATGTTGCTTTTTAGGATGTTGGAGGAGTTCTTGCATTGGCACCTTCCCATCTTTTCCTTCAACTCTTATGTCTCTTATGTCCACCAAGAATTGGTCTTCATGGAGCTCGCAGGGAATGATGCATTGGGGGAGGGGTAGGTGGCTGTCTAGCAGACAAGCTCCCTTCTGGCTGCTCTTATGTTCACCAAGTATTGGTCTCCAAGGAGCTCACAGGGAAAGATGTGTTGGGGGCAGGGTAGATGGCTGTCTAGCAGACCAGCTCCCTGCTGGTGCTGGGAATGTCAAAGTCACCTGGGGACGGGGGTCCCTGGCCTTTCTCCCACATGAGGTTTTAGTGAGTGGGGAGTCCAGGGTCCCAAGGCCACTGTTGTCTCACCTCTTATGTTCAACAAGTCTTACTATTTTTCTAAACATGTGTTTATCAAGTGAGTGATAGAGGTTGAAGCCAAAGCCTGGATCTTTAAAAAGCAAAGGAGGAATTAATGCTTTTTATGTCACACATTTGATGGACCTGTTCATAATCTGTTCTTTTCTCACAATTTTTTATGGTATCCCATCCCTGCCCATTCTTTTTCTATTAATTTTAATGACCTTGTGCTATACCCAGTGTGGCAGTGCCCTGGTCACAGCTCCTTCCTGATGGTCAGGATGAGTCTGACAGAAGACCTAGATTATGAGGTCACAATGAGTAGTGCTGATGTCTTGTGCAAGATAGACGGTGGGGCAGCAGGCAGCTCCTGCCAGCTCTCACAGGCAGTGAAGACAAAGCAGGTCCCTAACCCAGGATTTCTCCAGCTTGTCTGCTGGATCTAGAAGTTGGTGTTCCCCCTTTCATGATGCCACAAAAGGTACAAGAGAACTACAATAAAAATCATATTTATCTACTGGATGACATTGAGTTTGCCTTCAACTTTTTCATCCTAAAGATATACTTCTTCATGTAGGCTATGTGTGGGAGAAGTCTGCCCTAACATGAAGTGACTCAATACATGAACAGCAGTGTATTTTGTAAGACCACAGCAAGAAGAAAGGAACTTGGTAAAGAACATAGAATTCTGCCTGCCCTCTCGATAGAGCACCAATATTTGATTTCTCTCACATGAACTTTCAAAGATTTCATCACTGTATTCAATAATATTCAATATTTATTCAGTTAGAAGTCAATAGTTAGTCAGTTAGAAGATAGACATAGGTCCCTAATGATCCAACCAACTTTCAATCGAATCTCTCACTTACCATGAGAGAATTGAAAGTGCAAATTCCTCACCACCAAAGTCTCATCTTAAATTTGGGTTCTTTCTCTTGTCTTCTCTTACTTCTCTGATGATATCCTGTCTAAATGTGAGTTCACTTGTGTTGGTTTAAAGTTATAAGTAAAATGATTTTATAATGTAATTTAAGACACATGTCAAGGCTAATATTGAACTTCCTAAAGCAAGAAGGCTTTACAAGTAATCCTCCAAGATTTTTCTTGAATCATTGGCTGAATAAAACATCTTTAATATTTACACAAATTTTGCAGTGTTTCTGTTCACTGATAGTTACCTTTTTGTCTTGAAATATTTTAATTTTATGTAGTTTCATTTATTGATTTTTGAGAGTATTTCCTGTGATATCAGAGTCCTGTTCTAAAATTCCCTCCCTATACTTTTAATATTGGAGTGTTTTCCCTATTTTTGACCATGTGTAAAAATCTATTCAATTTTTACCAACATCTAGACTTAAAATAATATTTTATTTTTAAGAATCAATCTGCTTTCTTGCTTCATAGTGGCCCACTCTACCTCTTCCTGGACTGATGTTCCTCTTTTATTCTCCCACCATGGCTTTGGGAACTTATGGGTATTCCAACCAAGGTCAGCTATAAATATGTGGGTTTTTTTGTTTGTATGCTTTGTTTTGGTACTTAAATTTGCAAGTGAAATGCTTTTAAATAAAGATCAAAGACAGGGTTAGAGGCTACTACTGAACTTTCCAAGCCAAGATATTATAAGGTGACATCCATTTATTTCCTCAGTCTGTGCTTATACCAAACATACATGTCAGTCAGTGTTACACTTCAATACATTACAATCTATGTCTCTTGGGGGGACAAACACTTAAAAAAAACAATAAAATGAATGTGACCTGAAACTGAGAAGATGCTATAAAGCAAAGGAAACAGTCAATAAGACAAAAAGGCAGCCTATACAATGGGAAAAGATGTTTGCCAACCCCACATCAGGCAGAGGATTGATCTCCAAAATATATAAAGAACTCAAGAGGTCTGCAAGGTCCTTGAAACATGGTAAGAAACCCTTCTGCCATGCTGGGGGAATCTGGAGAGCCCAATATTTTATCTGCAAGGTCCTTGGAACCCAGCAAGAAAACCTGATCCCATGCTGGGGGGATCCAGAGAGGTCCTTGGATCCCAGCAAGAACCCCTCCTCCTGTGCTGGGGGCATCCAGAGAAGAAGAGATGGGCAGGAGCCAATGAAAGAATTCTGCCAAAATCCTGAAAATCAACATGATAACACCAGAATCTAGCTGAAAGACTCTCAAGTCAGGATCTTCAAGGGTGAGAGATCCCCTTCCCCAATAACCAGGTCCTGGTGGATGCAATCAGCAAGAGGCTTTATTGATATCAATTACACGAGCTTCTGGGTGTCCAATCAGGCAGACTGGGTGCCCCAAGCAGGCTTTTCAAACAGCTTTTATAGAGTGTAAGGGTTTCAAGAACAAGCAAGCATGGTAAGAGCATTCCTATTGGATCCTGGTTTGTGCCACTTCCTAAGCTCCCCGAAAAACCATAAATCTAGAGTAAGTATCAGCAAACTTCATGGTTCAGCAGATAGCCTTGGGGACCAGATGTTCCTCTTCAGATAGTGGATCAAAGCCTTCAGGCATCAATCAATTTCAGGACCAGATGCTCCCTTTTNAAGCAGGCTTTTCAAACAGCTTTTATAGAGTGTAAGGGTTTCAAGAACAAGCAAGCATGGTAAGAGCATTCCTATTGGATCCTGGTTTGTGCCACTTCCTAAGCTCCCCGAAAAACCATAAATCTAGAGTAAGTATCAGCAAACTTCATGGTTCAGCAGATAGCCTTGGGGACCAGATGTTCCTCTTCAGATAGTGGATCAAAGCCTTCAGGCATCAATCAATTTCAGGACCAGATGCTCCCTTTTCAGATAGTAGACCAAAGCCTTCAGGCATCAATCAATTTCAGGACCAGATGCTCCCTTTTCAGATAGTGGATCAAAGCTTCCAGCCATCAATCAATCGGCTCAAACTGCAATTTGTAAGTTTCCATCTCAAACACCAATTCTGGTGGGGGTCTTTCATAGCAAACATGCAACAGGAAGACCAGGAGAAGTAGAAGAAACCAACTTTAAAAGTAACCTTATGAAAATTATGGAGCCCTTAAACAGGAAGTGAAAAACTCCCTTAAAGAAATGGTAGAGAAGATAGACAAAAAGTTAGAAGAAATTAATAAATCCTTCAAAGATACCCAAGAAAATCAAGAAAAAGCAATCAAACAGGTAAAGGAAGCAGTTCAAAACTTGAAGACTGAAATGGAGGTAATAAAGAAAACACAAACTGAGAGATGGCTGGATATGGAAAATCTGGAAAAAGTAACAGGAACTACAGAGACAGGTATAACCAACAGAATACAAGAGATAGAAAAAAAAGAATCTCAAGCGCTGAAGATACTACAGAGGAAATAGACTCGTTGATCAAAGAAAACAGCAAATCCAACAAATTCTAAACAAAAATCATCCAGGAAATCTGGGACACCATGAAAAGCCCAAACCTAATAATAATAGGGGCAGAAGATGGAGAAGAATTTCAGCTCAAAAGCCCAGAAAATATATTCAGCAAAATTATAGAAGAAAACTTTCCCAACCTAAAGAAGGATATTCCTATGAAGGTACAAGAAGCTTACAGAACACATAGACTGGATCAAAAAAATCCCCTCACCACATAATAATCAAAACACAAAATATACAGAATGAAGAAAGAATATTAAGAGCTGCAAAGAAAAAAGGTCAAATAACATTTAAAGGAAAACTTATCAGAATTACACCTGACTTCTCAGTGGAAACCGTAAAAGCCAGAAGGTCTCAAATAGATGTATTGCAGACACTAAGAGACCATGGATGCAAGCCCAGACTACTACACCCAGCAAAGCTTTCTTTTACCATTGATGGAGAAAATAAGATATTCCATGACAAAAACAGATTTAAACAATATNGACACTAAGAGACCATGGATGCAAGCCCAGACTACTACACCCAGCAAAGCTTTCTTTTACCATTGATGGAGAAAATAAGATATTCCATGACAAAAACAGATTTAAACAATATGTATCCACAAACCCGGCCTTACAGAAAGTACTAGAAAGAAAACCTCAACTGAAGGAAGATAACTACACAAACAATATCACAAGCATATGATAAACCACAACCAGCATAACCCAAAGAAGGGAAACACACAAACAATACTACCAAAAGATAACCAGAGCTAACAACCACTGGTCATTATTATCACTTAATATCAATGGTCTCAATTCACCTATAAAAAGACACAGGCTAAGAGAATGGATATGTAAACAGGATCTGGGCATTCTGCTGTTTACAAGAAACACACCTCAACCTCAAAGACAGACACTACCTCAGAGTAAGGGGTTAAGAAAAGGTTTTACAAACAAACAGACATAAGAAAGCAGCAGTTGTGACTATCCTAATATCTTCCAAAATTGATTTGAAACTAAAATCAATCAGAAGAGATGGAGAAGTACAGTTTATACTCATAACAGGAACAATTCATCAAGATGAAGTCTCAATCCTGAAGATCTATGCTCCTAATAGAAAAGCACCCACATATGTAAAAGAAACATTACTAGAACTCAAATCACACGTCAAATCACAGACACTAATAGTAGGAGATTTCAACACTCCTCTCTCACCAATGGACAGGCCAACAAGACAGAAACGTAACATAGAAATAAGAAAACCAACAAATCAACTCTACAGACATCTATAGAACATTCCACCCAAACAGGAAAGAATATACCTTTTTCTCAGCATCTCATGGAAGCTTCTCGAAAATTGATCACATACTTGGCAACAAAGCAAACATCCACAGATACAAAAAGAAAAATTGAAGTGGTTACCTGTGTCTTATCAGATCACCATGGAGTAAAATTAGAATTTAACAACAACTCCACCCCCCAGAAAGTCCACAAACTCATGGAAACTGAACAGTCAACTACTGAACCACACCTGGGTCAAGGATGAAATAAAGAAAGAAATTAATATCTTCCTTGAATTCAATGAAAATAAAGACACAACATACCCAAACCTATGGGACACTATGAATGTAGTACTAAGAGGAAAGTTCATATCACCAAGCGCCCACATAAAGAAAATGGAGAAAACTCACATTAGAGACTTATCAGCACACCTGAAAGCTCTAGAAAAAAAGATGCAGACTCACCCAAAAGGAGAAGAAGACAGAAAATAAGTTGAGGACTGAAATCAACAAAATAGAAACACATAAAATAATCCAAAGAATCAATGAAACAAAGAGCTGGTTATTTCAGAAAATTAACAAGATTGGCAAACCCTTCTCTAAAATAATCAAAAGGCAGAGAGAGAGAACATCCAAATTATCAGAATCAGAAATGAAAAGGGGGACATAACAATGGACACTGAGGAAATTAAGAGAATCATTAGGTCCTACTACAAAAATCTATACTCTAAAAAACTGGAAAATGTAAAAGAAATGGACAATTTTTTAGATAGATACCACCCTACCAAAATTAAATAAAGACCAAGTGAGCAATTTAAATAGACCTATAAGCCACAAGGAAATAAAAGCTGCCATCAAAAACCTCCCAATGAAAAAAAGTCCAGGGCAGGATGGTTTTAGTGCTGAATTCTACCAGAACTTTCAAGAAGAGCTAATACCTACACTCCTCTAATTGTTTCACATAATAGAAACAGAAGGCTCACTGCCAAACTCTTTTTATGAAGCTACAGTTACCCTGATACCAAAACCACACAAAGATTTAAAAATGAAAGAGAATTGTAGACCAATATCACTCATGAACCTGGATGCAAAAATTATCAATAAAATTCTGGCAAACCAAATCCAAGAACACATCAAAAAAATTATCCATTATGATCAAGTAGGCTTCATCCCAGAGATGCATGTCTGGTTCAACATACAAAAAAATCAATCATTATAATCCACCATATAAATAAACTTAAAGAAAAAAATATGATCATTTAATTAGCTGCTGAAAAAGCATTTGGCAAAATTCAACATCCCTTCATGATAAATGTATTGGAGAGATTAGGGATACAAGGATCATATTTAAATATAATAAAAGCAAGATACAGCAAGCTGACACCTAACATCAAATTAAAGGGAGAGAAACTCAAAGCAATTCCACTAAAGTCAGGAACAAGACAAGGCTGTTGACTCTTTCCATATATCTTCAACATAGTTCTTGAAATTTTAGCAATAGCAATAAGACAACATGAGGAAATCAAGGGGACTCAAATTAGAAAGGAAGAAGGTAAACTTTTGTTATTTGCAGATGATATGATAGTGTATATAAGTGACACCAAAAACTCTACTGGAGAACTCCTACAGCTCCTAAATACCTTCAGTGATGAGGCAGTATGCAAGATCAACTCAAAAATATCAGTAGCCCTTCTGTACACAAAGGATAAAGAATTTGAGAAGAAAATCGGAGTGATATCACCTTTCTCAATAGCCACTAATAACATAAAATATCTTGGAGTAACATTAACCAAAGAAGTGAAAGACCTATTTGACAAGAAACCAGAAAATGGAAAGATCTCCCATGTTCTTGGATAGGAAGGATCAACATAGTAAAAATGGCAATCTGTAGATTCAATGCAATCCCCATCAAAATCACAACACAATTCTTCACAGTCCTTGAAAGAACATTACTCAACTTCATATGGAAAAACTAGAAACCCAGGATAGCCAAAACAGTCCTGTACAATAAAGGAACTGCAGGAGGCATTACCATCCCTGACTTCAAGCTCTATTACAGAACTATAGTAATGAAAACAGCTTGGTAATGGCATAAAATCAGAGACATTGATAATTGGAATCAAATTGAAGAGCCAGATATTACTGCACACAACTATGAGCACCTGATTTTTGACAAAGAAGCAAAAAAGATACAATGGGAAAAAAAGCATATTCAACAAATGGTTCTGGCATAACTGGATGTCAACCTGTAGAAGAATGAAAATAGATCCATATCTGTTGCCATGAACAAAACTCAAATCCAAATAGATTAAAGACCTCCATATAAATCTGACCACACTGAACCTGACAGAGGAGAAAGTGAGAAGTAACCTTTAATGCATAGGCACAGGAGACCAGTTCCTAAATATAGTCCTATAGCACAGACACTAAGAGCAACAATAAATAAATGGGACCTCCTGTAACTGAGAAGCTTTTGTTAAGCAAATGATACAGTAAATAAGACAAAAAAGGCACCCTACTGAATGGGAAAAGATCACCAACCCCATATCAGACAAAGAATTGCTCTCCAAAATATATAAAGAACTCATGAAATTAAACATTAAAATTCTAAATAACCCAATTAAAAATGGAGTACTGAACTAAACAGAGAATTCTCAACAGAAGAATTTCAAATGGCTGAAAGACACTTAAGGAAATGTTCAATTTCCTTAGCTATCAGAGAAATGCAAATATAAACAACTGTGAGATACCATCTTACACCTGTCAGAATGTCTAAGATCAAAAACGCCAATGATAGCTTTTGCTGGAGAGGATGTGCAGTAAGGGAAACACTCATCCATTGCTTATGGGAATGCAAACTTATACAACCACTTTGGAAATAAGTATGACAGTTTCTCATAAAATTGGGAATCAACCAACTTCAGTATCCAGCAATACCACTCTTGGGATTATAGCCGAAAGATGCTCATACTACAAAATCATTTCTTCAACTATGTTCATAGCAGAATTACTTATAATAGCCAGAGCCTGGAAACAACTAGATGCCCCCTCAATTGAATGGATTAAAAAATGTGGCACATTTATACATTAAAGTACTACTCAGTGGTAAAAACCTACAACATCTTGAATTTTGCATGCAAATGAATGGAAATAGAAAAGACTATCCTGAGTGAGGTAACCCAGACCCCCCAAAAATGAATATGGTATGTACTCACCCATATGTTCATACTAGCTATAAACAAAGGATGTTGGGCCTGTAGTTCATGATCCTAGAGAAGCTAAGTAATAAGGTGAACTCAAAGAAAAACATAAATAGACCCACCTGAAAATTGGAAACTAACAATATCTCCTTACAAAATTGGGAACATGGGGGCAGGGCATAGAAGAAAGTGGAGAAGGAGAAGAGGAGAGGAAAAGAGGAGGCTTGGGGAGAACTTGAGGGAATGGGATATTTGAGATGGAGGAAGGACAGATATGAGAGCAAGGAAAGAGATATCTTGATGGAGGGAACCATTATGGGTTTAGCAAGAAACCTGGCTCTAGAAAAATTCTCAGGAAGTCAAAAGGATGACCCCAGCTAAGACCATAAGCAATAGAGGAGAGGGTGCCAGAGCCTGCTTTGCCCTGTATTCAGACTGATTCTTATCCTAAATACCACCACAGAACCTTCATCTAACAACAGATGGAAACAGAGGCAGAGACCCATGTCAGAGCCCTGGATTGAGCACCCATGATCCAGTTGAAGAGCAGAAGGAATGAGAATATGAGCAAAGAGGTCAAAATCATTAAGGGTTCATCCACTGAAACAATTTACCTGAGCCAATGGAAACTCACCAACTCCAACTGGACTGGAAGAATCAAGCATAGGACCAAACTAGTCCCTCTGAATATGGCTGAAAGTTGAATGACTGGGGCAGACTTAGGGGCCACTGGCAGAAGCACTGGGATTTATCTCTATTTCATGTCCTGGCATTTTGGAATCTTCTTCTCTTTGGATGTATACTCTGCTCTGATGTGGGAATCCCCTCTCTATGCTGTGATTACCATTAATGACTAAAGAAACAGTTTTGGCCTGTTGGTAGGACAGAACTTAGGTAGGTGGGGAAGACAGACCTGAATACTGGGAGAAGGAAGGCAGAGAGAGAGATGCCATGGATGCACCAGAGAAAGAGGCTGGAAATTTTATTCGGAAAGCCATTGCCCATGGCAATACACAGATTAATAGAAATGAGTTAAATTAATATGTAAGAGTTAGCCAATAAGAAGCTAGAACTAATGGGCCAAGTAGTAATTTAATTAATACAGTTTCTGTGTGATTATTTTGGTTCTGGGCTGCCAGGGATGAACAAGTGACTTCTTGCAACATTGTTCAGCCAAGATGTAGTAAGGAGGGCCTTGGACTTTCCACAAAGCAAAGTGCCTTTTCCTCTTTTAAAATTAGAGAGGGGTGGTATGGGAGGGAGTGGGATTTGGATTGGTATTTTTCTTAAAAATATCTAAAAAATTTTAAAAATAAAATTTCATACCTGAAAAAACGTCTGGAATTGGTCTCTCCTAATTTGTGCCTTTTGTGTTCTAATTTTCTGTAAACATATTTTATAACCTATATTTTAGACCCATATTTTATAACCATATTTTAGACCCATATTTTGAAATCAAGACTCCTTTAAGATATATATGTTGGTTTAGCTTAGCAGCCTGCATGATAAATTGTCTTTCTGTCCTTAGCGCATTCATAGTCAAAAAATTCAAAGAAAACACAAAAATACACATAATCTAAATTCCCTGTATATTTTCTATCTTCATGCGGCTTATTTTTCTTTACTCCTTTTAATCTATGACTGTCTGTAATCACTGTAGGAATTCCTACTACCAGTTTCCTTTAAGTTACCTGCCCACTTGGCCGTGGCCTCTTATAATACCTATGCCAATGTAAAGTGTGCTTCCAGCCTCTTTTCCAGATGCAAGATTCAGTTGCTGTTCCTTGTTACAGCAGAGGATTGTGATCTATGAATCTACCCCTAAATAAATAACCCTCTATTATATTCAATTCTGAGCCACTGTGTGATTTCTTTTATTCATCCTTCTTCATCTAGTGCCCCCCATGGGGTCAAACTCCACTCCCACCCACTTGACTCGCTTTTACATATTAATTGTGGGGTTTTTTTTGTAAAACCCCCACCACAGCAAAGCTAACTGCATGCTGAAACTTGGAAATTTCCCAAGCATGCATATGCCCCCTACCCCAACTGCTGTGTTACCTGCCATGTTCTCTGCCATGTGCAACTTCCAGTTTATATTCCAAGCTCCTGAGTTCTGGGCTTATTGCTCCTTGTACAGAATTGATTTAATTGCTTTTAATTCATCAAGCAAAGCCTATTACTCAGTATTTAACCAGCATTTAGGTGTGGAGACCTAAGGGGCTCAGGACTATTTGTGGCACCAGGTTACACTGCTAGTCACGACTTCATATCTGCAACACCTGCTGGACAATAATGATTACTACCCCTAAAACATTTTACCAGATTTAATATCAGGTAATTAATAAATCAATTAACTTGAAAGTAATGTAATTGCAGACAATATTTCCACTAAAATTTTTAGTAACTATTTTGCCAATACTATGGATTGCATTCTGCAAGGTTTATGTAGTTATGGTGATATCCATTTATTGGATATTGTGACTTAGTTTTTTTTCTTCATATTATAACTTAAAAATTTCTTGATAAAAGAGACAAAAATGAGGCAACTTAAGAAAAGACATAGCATTTCAGACTAATAATAAACATTTAGCTGACAGGATTATTAACATTGAAAATCAAAAGGTACCTGAAAAAATTAATACTATTGAAAAGGGTAACATTAATTTGACAGACAAAATTGAAGCAACATCAAAGGATACTGAGAAATTATATAAAAGAATTCAAATTCATACTGTTGAATTTGACAAGCAAAATTTGTTAAAATGTTATGATAGGTTAGCAGAAAGAGTATCTGTCCAGGATGGCAACCTGCACACTATCCAAATAATGTCCAAGGATGAGGTATTATCTTTAAAGGAAATACTTCAGACCTTGGAATCACCTGTGAAGAATGAGTTCCAGAGGCTAGGTGCCTCAATGAAATCAATAGAAATACATACAGATCAGGAGATTCAGACTTTAGAAAATATAGTAGTAAAAAGATTTGAAATTATTCAGGAAATTATTGGAGCTGATGAGCAGGGAAAGAAGGTATAAGGATAGGATTCAACAGTAGCTATGAGAGATGACTTACCCAGGGTTTTAGATTCCTACCCTGTAATCTAATCTGACAAGAAAATCAAGTTCTAAAGGTCCAATGGATCCAAAGACAATAGATGAATACCTATAGGAATGAATTATCTAAAAGAAATTATGCAAACAGTTGTAACTTATGCCTTGCATTCTGCATTTGTTAGGGAGACAATAAAGATGTGGGATTCTAGCATTAAAGTGATACCACATGACTGGCTTCAGTAAGTTTCAGTAGTCCTGGATGATGGACCTCAACTGATGTTTAAATTCTATTTTAGAGAAGAGGCTAAAATTTTAGAACAACAGGGAAAAGCAAAAGAACTTGAGACTTGCCAATATCAAATTCTTGGTGAGGGCACTTATACTGACCCACAGGCTCAAGCTCTTTACAATGACCAAATTTTGTCGCTATGCCACAAAGCAGCTTTAAATGCCTGCAACAGGATTCAAGAACAAGGAAAACTAGTTGAATCATAAACCAGGGTTAAACAGGGCCAGAGAAAACATGTTAGTGACTTTTTACAATGACTAACTAAGATGCTACAAATAAGAATAACAGATCCAGATGCTAGATGAGTACTTACTGAATCTCTGTCTTTTGAAAATGCCAACTTAGATTGCAAAAGGTTACTTGGGCTTTTAAAGGTTATATCAGCACCAATGGATAAATGGATCCTTTTTACAATGAACATAGAGACATTTGACTAAAATACTGAATCTTGGGTAGGAGAGGCAATTTTCAAAGGAAGGAGGAGATAACAAAATGCCAAATGCTTTAATTGTGGGAATAAGAAATCTGAGAAAGAATTGTAGACAAGGAATTCCTAGGAATAATATCTCCTCTGGAAATAACAAGTATAGGAGGACTCAGCCTTCGGGTATATATAGAAGGTGTCGCAAAGGCTGACATTGGGCCAATGAATGCAGATTAACAAAAGAGAGATGAGGAAACCTTATATGATTGGGAAACTCTTTGTGGGGGAACTCTTGCAGAACCCAAGACAAAATCAGTCCACTCATTCCAAGTCACAGTGGAGAACATTTCTCACCAGGAAAATTAAAAATTCCAAAGCCTTCTATAAAAGACCATACTGTTTTGGATAATGGAATAAGCATGGATAATAAATCAAAAATTCTAATAGGAAATAGAAAACTTATATTCTGGTCAACATCTATAAATGATCAAAGACAAAACCTAAGAGTGCATATAATTGGCATTATAATTATTGGTTTGATAGACACAGATGTGGATGTGAGTATCATTACTTCAGTGATGACATAAGTCACAAAACAATCTCACAGCAGTTCAAAATTATAAATAAAAAAGGGTTATTTATTTAAGGGGAAAAATTACAGATCACTATCCTACAAAACAGTCCTCTGTGTGAATGGGAACAGAGTCTACCAGCCAGAAACAGGAGTCAAAAGCAAGAGAGTAGGCACATAGTTACCACTGCTTTTACAATATAAGAGACCATGCCCAAGCGGGATATTATCTTATAGGCTATTGGATGAAGGAGCAGAATGTGCTTTCACAGCACCTCAGACTTTTGTTTAAATAAGAGAGTTCCAAACCCAATACAAAACTAGATACACTAGGAACAGATATCAAGTATAATTTGAATTGCAAACAGCATAAACAACATTAAGCAAGGAACATATGCTAAATGTTTTATTAAACATACTATCCTATGGAGTGTAAGTCTTGTATAGGAAATGGCTTGGCTAGATCATAAGAGTACAGTAACTATAACTCAACCTTATCAGAGGCCTAAGAAGGGAGATAATATTACTTGAGCAGGCAGAAAGTACAATCAAGTACCTTCCAAAGCAAGCAATATATTATGGAGGCAATTAGCTACCTGAGCAGTCACCCAAAGTCTCATTTTGCAATGTTGAAAAAACCAATTTTGACTAAGGCCTAGTGTAACTGACTAACCATTTTCAGAGGTAGGAAATTTTTCAGAACCATCTTACTCTGTATTGGCAAGATTTGACAGCCCCGCTTATCCATTTCTGGATATCATGTAACTTGTCAGTAGTTGAGGCATTGTCAGTTCCTTGCACAAAGGCCAGTTTTGCCAAGAAGGAAACAAACTCCAAGTGGAGTGTCCTCAGTGTTCAACATCCTCTCAGGAATAGATTGGTGCTGTAAAGAGCAATCATGTCACATGTCAAAAGAACCCTAAGCTATTTAAATGCCATGTTCCACAGATCCTAGAAGTGGTTGAAGATTACTTATCTAGACAGAATACAATCTCTATGTATCTAAAGAACCAAATTGATCTGACTATATATACAACCAATGTGAACAACTATTGACCTATAATAATTAATACCTGTATAAATTAAAGACTAAAACTTCATGTCAGAATATTAAATAATCTGTAAATAAATGTGCAACAAATGAGGACAATGACCTCAAATGTAAACAATATATAAGTATCTTGATCAGAGATAGGAGTAATATATAGTGTAATATGAAATTATATCCTAAAAGTTGTATCAATTTAAAAAATGTCATAAACTGAGGTAGAAACATGCATATATACAATATGACAAAATAACTTTGCATAGGTGTACAAATAATGTAAACAAAAGTAACAAATATAATTTGAACTTGTATCAATATTGTATCAATATACAAAAACTATGCCAATGTAAGCTATCTATGAATAATAGCTCACAAATATTCACTCTATTACCCATTATTACTATGTCTACCTTTTTTGAACAAACAATTTACCCCAACCCTCTATCTAGTAAAATGAATAAGCAACAACCCTTAAACAGTGTTCCCAAACCTATGTTCAACGTTTTTAGGGATAGCAGACATTGTCTTCTAGAATTGCTTCCCACTGTCTTGTGGACAATGTTCTCTTAATGAGATCCTGCAAAAGTAAAGTGATGGTTAGGTTTCAAAATTACTGGCTAGTATTGTTGCTAACAATTTCCAAGCAACCAATAGGGTTTTTTTTCTTTAAAATTCTTATTTGGAGTTCTGGCCAGAATATCATGAGAAGGTGCACCATTTCAGCAGCTGGCACCCAAAACTCAGTCTTATAGTAGCACTGTCTGCATCATGATGTCATCTCAGCTAGGTGGAATTGTTGCTGTGGGGCTCCATCTTCTTCCTGGAAACTTCAAACATTACTGCAAGAAAGAGATCTGTAGGAAAATCTATTGTTCATCACAGAAAACTTAAATATCATTCACATAAACATACATTCAATGAGGAATATTGTATAGACATAATAGGCATGGAGACAGAAAAAATTTTCATAAAATCTTTCTTGTGTCCCATACCAGATGGCTCCTTATATGAGACAGAAACTCTGAATGTTGTGTTTAAAAACATGCTTGGATTTAGAGAATTACAGAGCCATTGTCCATCTCCAAATCCAGCTGAATACATATACATTTACACAAACATGTACATGTGTGTAAATGTAAGTGTAACCAGTACCTTTACACATAATCCCCATATTCTGTTTTTGAGATGATCCTTAGTGGATTAGTTATTTTTCTTTCTGTCAGCATTCAAACATCCAAGGTCTCTTAAATTTTTGATATTGATGACGTGTATTTTCCTGCAAAGAAAAGAGAAGAACCCTGCCCCTACCCTATATGGTTTTCCCTACCACCTGTATGGCTGTCGCCATTGTGGATGAACTGTCATTTCTCTGTTTCAATAGGATTCTCCTTTTCAAAGTGAATCTTTATTAATTTTGATGGTATCCATAATTTTTCTTCCCCTATGGAAACAAGAGCAAAACCCCTTCCACAATGTAGCACATCTCTTGATTTCCATTGTGAGGTCAACACATCCTTGAAGAATACTGGTTGATTCTACTCAGAAGGTTTTTTTTCCATTATCCAGTGCCTCTCTGCTGCTGTTGCCCCTTTCTCATTAGTGTTAAGAAAATTTAAGGTTAATAAAGCATTATGCAATCTATTTCTGTGGGTATTTTCCATCCCTTATCATTTGTTCAGCATATACTTTATAGTATGATTTGACCTTTATATAACTGCCTGACCTGTAGGATTATTTGGTTTAGCTGAAATGTGCTTTATATTATAATAAGCAAATAATTGCTTCATTTTCTTAGATATATATGTTGGATCATTGTCTGTCTTTATTTATTCAGGAAAAGCAATAATGGTCATAATTTCCAATAAATGTGTGATTAATGAATCAGTCTTTTCAGAACTCAAGGCAGTTGCCCATTGAAAACCTAAATACATGTCTATGGTGTGGTGTACATATTTTAATTTACCAAATTCTGTAAAGTAGAACAAATCCACCTACCAGATCTCATTCTTCTGAGTACCCTATGGGTTTATCTCTACAGGCAATGGTGTTTGATTATAGAAAGAGCAAGTAGGGCATGGCATCTCTTTATAATCTCCTTGGATTGTTGCCATGTAACAGAAAATTCTTTCTTTACACATTTGCTATTGACATGTGTTTTTTTATGAAATTCAGAAGCCTGCAACACACTTCCAATCAATAATTGATCAATTTTTGCATTGCTTTGAGCTAGAGAACCTGACAAACTTGTATAGGATCAGATGTGTGTTATGTATATGGGACAAAGCCTATTTTTTATTATGTCTTGCACATGGATGAATAATGAAGTCAATACCATATCATCTGGTATAAATTCAGCAGTTTCAATATGCAAGACAACTCTTTCTGCATATTGTGAATTAATAATTACATTGAGAGGTTCTTTAAAATCCCTTCATATCATAAGACTAACATACAATTCTACCTCCTGGACAGAATTATACAGGCTTTGTTTCACCTTATTTAATTCTTCTGATTTATAACCTGCCTTCCCTGATTTATTTGAATCAGCATAAAATGTATGGGCTCCAATTACTGGTGAGTAATGTGCAATTTGGGAAAGAATCCAGGAAGATCTCTTTATAAGGTTAAGGCTTTTGCTTTTGGGATAATTGCTATTAATTTATCCCAAAAAATTAGCACAAGTCCTTTGCCAGGATTCATTATCTTCCCATAACTTTTTTATTTCTTCATCAATAAAAGGCATTATAACATCTGTTTGGTATCTATCTGCTAATTAATGAAGCCTCAATTTACTTTTTATGATTAATTCAGATAATTTTTCCACATATTTTTTTAATTTTTTAGTTGGCTTATGTGTTAGAAATATCCATTCTAAGATAATATAATCTCTGCATTAAATTTCCTGTAGGAGAAATTCTGGAAAGCAATATGACTAGAATACAATTAAGATTTGGATTCATCCTACCTATCCACATGTGCCTCCTGTAATTTCTCCTCAACAATCATCGATTCCTTTTCTGCTTCAGCTACTAATTCTCTGGGACTATTCAAGTCTCTATTACCATCTAAGGTTTTGTTTAAATATATTATTACACAGGTGTTATCCCCAAACAACCTGTTGTAGACTGGAAATGTCCCTAATAATCTTTGAAAATCATTAAAAGTTTACAACCAGTTTCTCCTAATTTGCCCCTTTTGTGTTCTAATTTTCTGTAACCTAGCTAATTAACAGAATCTCCTCTTGAATCTTATTAGGAGCAATTTGTAATCCCCATTTAGGCAAGACTTTCTTTACATATTCAAACATCCTTTCTAAAGTATCTGTATTTGAATAATATAACAAAATGTCATCCATGTAAAGGTAGATCATAGACTTAGGAAATTGCTTATATAATATTTCCAATGGCTGGCTAAAAAAGTATTGCCACAGGGTGAGGCTATTGAGCATTACCTGTGGAAGGATGGTCCATTGATATCTCTTAGTAGGCTGAGAATTATTATAAGTAGGCACTGTGAAGGCAACATTTTCTCTATCCTTTTCTTGTAAAGGTATAGTGAAAAAACAATCCTTTAAATCAATATCTATGAGAGGCCATCCCTTTGGTAACATGGAAGGTAGAAAAATTCCAGAATGTAGAGGGCCCATAGGTTGAATAACCTTGTTCATAGCCCTTATATCTGTCACCATTCTCCATTTTCCAGATTTCTTTTTAACAAAAAATACAGGATAATTCCAAGGGCTGGTAGATTCTTCTACATGTGGAGCATCTAGTTGCTCTTGTACCAGCTATCCTAAAGCCTGCAGCTTTTCCTCAGCTAGAGGTCACTCCTTAACCCATATTGGTTTCTCGGTTAACTATTTTAAAGGCAGGGCTGTTTGTACTTCTGAAGGTTTATCCATTGCTTTGTGTTCTTGTACAGCCAAAATGGCTGGTGTCTGTCATCTATAATATCTTCTAATATTTTCCTCAGAAACATAAGGTTTTGAGGCTGCAGAAATGGAAATCTGGGTATGACACTGCTACAATAGGTCATGACCCTACAAATTCACTGTAATATTAGCTATATATGGCCTTAGTCTTCCTATTTGCCCTTCTGTCCCTAGGCATTCAACCCATCTTGTGCTTTGTTTTACCTTTTACCTGAGATAGGGTTCCAATTCCCAGGAACTGAACATCTACCTCCTGAAGAGGCCAATTCAGATGCCAAGATTCTGGAGTAATGATACTTACATCTGCACCCATGTCAAATAAGCATTCAATAAAAATACCATTTATACACACTTAGCTTTGGTCTTTATTCATTTATAGAAGTCTGCCAGAATATACATTTCCTCTATCCTACAGGAGTTTTTGATTCATCCTCCACATTTATCCCATCATTCATACCAGTATTCCTTTTTACAGCAGGCATTGGCTTTCTTAATTTTCCTGGTGAGACATGTTTTCCACAGTAACTGGGAATGACTGGACCACATTCATCATGGGGGCCCATGAGAGGCCCCCCCACAGCATTTCCCAATGGTATCACATTGTCTTATCTATCTTTCACTGACCTACATTTATTGGTCTAATGTCAGCCCTAGCCACACCTCCTACATACACCTGAAGGCTGAGTCCTCTTATTTCTGCCATTACCAGAGGAGACATTATTCGCAGGAATCTGTTGTCTACAATCCCATCTCAGATGTCCCATTCTACCACAATTAAAACATTTGGTATTTTAATGTCTTCTCTTACCATTGGAAATTTCTCCTACCTAAGCTTCAGTACCATATTCAAGTGTCTCACCTTCCTTGTTTGTAACACCCATTCATCCATGGCTATTGATCTGATCTTTAAAGGCCCAAGGATAATTTTACACTATGTTTTGGCATTCTCACAAGCCAAAGATTCAATTATTATATGTTTAGCTTCTGGGTCAGTTACCCCTATTTGTACAGCCCTAATTAGTTTTTGCAAAAAGTCGCTAAAAGGTTATCTCTGACCCTATTTAACCCTAAGATATTATTCAACTCTGTTTTCTTGGTTCCTGAATCCTTCCCCAAGCCATTAAAGCTGCTGTGCTACATAGGACAAGGTGTGGTCATCATAAAGAGCTTGATCCTGAGGATCAGAGTAAAGTCCTTCACCTATAATATGATCTAGGGAAATCTCAAGTCCTTTTGCTTTTTCTTGTTGCTCTAAAATTCTTGCTTCCTCTTTAAAAAGTCACCTCAAAAGTAATGGCAGTCCACTTTCTAGGACTGCTGAGATTAACTGAGTCTAATCTTGAAGTATTGCTTTGCTACTGAAAGCCCATGTTTTTACCATTTCCCTGACAAATGCTGACAAAAAACAAAAGCTGCACTTGTTTGTTTATTTAATTTTCTTTAGATTGTTCATATGTATGGGCTCCCATGTACATTCTTTGACAACCTTAGGGTACTTAGGCCAGATACTTTTTCTGATGTCATTACTGGAAAGGCAGGCAGAACTCTGGGGAAGCTATCCTGGATATTTTTACATACCAATGAGATTAAGTTTTTCCTTTTTACCTTTTGTTCTTGCTCATCAAATTTGATAATTTTCTCAAACTTTTCTTTTCTTATTTATTTATTTATGTATTATGTATTCAGTGTTCTGCCTGCATGTATCCCTACAGGACATAAGAGGGCACCAAATCTCATTACAGATGATTGTGAGTACATATGGTTGCTGGGAATTGAACTCAGGACCGTTGGAAGAGCAGGCAAAGCTCTTAACCACTGAGCTATCTCTCCAGCTCCCAGCTTCCTCAAGCTTTTCAAATATGTTTACCACTACCTTTTGTAATGTCTGGATCTCCAGTCCAGTGTTCTGCTCTAATGCCCTCATTGGGATTCCAAGGTATGAAGTCTGTCCAGTAGAGATAATGTCTCATCCTTAGACATAATCTTTATAATATGCATATTACCTTCCTGGAGAGACATTCTATCAGTCAATCTATCATACCACTTTGACAGAGTCTGCTTAATACATTCAACAGGGCTAATTCTCTCAAATAATGTTTCAGCACCCACTATCATTGTTTGGGTTTTATGTGCCAAATTTGCTGTTTCCTTCTCCAGAGTGCTGAATCTTCCTTTAAATAAATTACTATCAGTCTGTACCATTTTTAAAAGTACCTCAGTTGACTGAATTTTGTTAGTTAAAGTGGTCTAATCCTTCTTCAGATTTCCAAACTCTTTCTTCAGAAGTGTGATATCAGTCTGCAAAGAATGTGCCATTTCTAGAAATGCCTCATTCTTATCCCTATTGTCAAACCATATTTTTAAGAAAAACATAGAGGACAAGACTAATCCCCAGAATCAAAAATAGTGATGTAGAAGGGACATCAGAGAAGTGCTGTAAAACCTCACACATGGTGTAAGTATAGAGGCTATTGAAAGCTTGGATGGTTATATTGCCTGACATATTGCCCTTTTAAATTAGCAACTTATGATGTATATTTAGGACATTAAATCTTACCTGTGGTTTAATTAGTTGGATTAGCCATTACCTGCCAGGAGGTGTTGAGGGCCACCTACAAAACTAACCCAGCTGGGCCTGGAAAAGCACTTGGAGTCATGTGACTGATAGGAATCTGATTTTAGAGTGAAATGCTGAAAGATATGCTTAGATCAAAAAATAGTTATTAATAGAAACCACAAACTATGTGTACTATTGTGGGCCCTGATCAGTCAGCAGCCACAAGAGCACAGGGATAACAAGGTAATAGCAGGCACCCAGGAAAGCCTGCATCCCATCTGAATTTCCATGCAGTATGTGTGTGGCAGGACACAGACCCTGAGGCTAGTGTATAAGGACTGGAAGAAGCTCTGAGGCACATAATGAGATAATATAAAGAACCACAGCTGATCTGCAGCAATAAAAGCTGCCACTGCATAAGAATTCTATATCCAAATTAACTGCTGGCTCCACACACAGGTCACAGCCAGCTGAGGGAGAGCTTACATTTAGCTGGGCAAACTCCAAGCTGGTGGCAGGTAGTAGAGCCAGGGGTGTTCTAAAACCAAATTTTCAGGTGCCAAATGATGACACAAGTCACATAAAAATCCCACACCAGTTCAGAATTATGAATAACAAAAGAGTTATTTATTTAAGGGGAAAACTTACAGATTACTGTCCTAGACACCAGTCCTCTGTATGAACGGGAACAGTGTCTAGCAGCCAGAATCAGGAGGTGGAGGCACAGTGTTACCACTGTTTTTACATTATAAGAGACCATGCCAAAGTGGGATGGTATCTTAAAGGCTATTGGCTGAATGAGCAGAATGTTCTCCCACAGCATTCTAAAAACTTTGCATCGAAATTGGCCTCTTCAAGAGACATATGTTCAATTACTAGGATTTGGAAACCTATA
The DNA here is from genome assembly GCA_001685075.1 of Bramus lutescens. NCBI lineage: Eukaryota > Metazoa > Chordata > Mammalia > Rodentia > Cricetidae > Bramus > Bramus lutescens. The sequence continues at coordinate 24,846 of LOEQ01010975.1, forward strand.
TCAAGTGATACAAAACAAGAGATGTGTTGAATGTATAGTGCCAGAAGGGCAGAGAGGAAAACTGAGGATATTTGTGGCTAATATTGCAGCGAATTTATGTGGTCATGACCTACTGCAACAATAGAATACCCAGATTATCATTCCTGCAGTCCCAGGAACTCATAATTCTGTGAAGGATATTATATGGACTATACACAGTTTTCACCAGCCATTCAGTTTGTACAAGAACACAAAGCTACTAGCAAGCCTTTAGAGGTACCAACAGCCCCACTTTTAAAATGGTTAACTAAGAAACCATTTTGGACAAACAGTAGATGTTAACAGAAGACAAACTGCAAGCTTTAGAACAGCTGGTACAGGAGCAACTAGATGCTAACCATATTGAAGAATCAACCAGCACTTGGAATCTTCCTGTATTTGTTGTTAGAAAAAAATCTGGCAAATGGAGAATGGTGACATATCTAAGAGCTGTCAATAAGGTAATTCAATCTATGGGCCCTCTAAAACCTGGAATTTCTCAGCCTTCTCTATTACCAAAAAATGGCCTCTTAAAGTTACTGATTTAAAAGATTGTTTCACTATACCTTTACAAGAAAAGGACAAAGAAAAGTTTACCTTCACAGTGCCTACTTATAATTCTCAGCCTAGTGGGAGATACCAGTGGACCATACTTCCACAGGAATGCTCAATAGCCCCACCCTATGTAAATGCTTTGTAAGTCAGCCATTGAAAATAATGTGTAAAAAATTTCCTAAATCTATAATTTACCATTCCATGGATGACATTTTCATATCTGATTCAAACATAGATACATTAGAAAGAATGCTTAAAGAAGTAAAGTAAGTTTTGTGAAAATGGAGATTACAAATTCCTCTTGAAAAAATACAGAGAGGAGATTCTGTCAATTACCTAGGTTATAGAATAGGTTTACAGAAAATTAGAATGCAAAAGGCACAAATTAGAAGAGACTGATTGTGGACTATTGTTGACTTTCAAAGATTGTTATAGGACGTTTCCATTTATGAATGATTGTTGGGATAACACCTGATCTAATAATTCATTTAAACAAAACTTTAGGTGGTGAAAGACTTGAATTAACAGCTGAAGCATAAAAGGAATTGATGATTGTTGAGGAGAAATTACAGGAGGCACATGTGGATAGGGTGAATACAAATCTTAGTTGTATTCTAGTCATATTGTCTTCTAGAATTTCTCCTATTGTAATTTTATTGCAGAGAGATGATATTATTTTAGAATGGATGTTTTTACCACATAAACAAAGTGAAAATTTAAAAATTAAGGGGAAAAGTTTCTGAATTAGTTATAAAAGGTAAATTGAGACTTTGTCAATTAGCAGGTATAGGCCCAGCAGAGACTATAGTGCCTTTTACTACTGATGAAATAAAAAAGTTATGAGAAAACAATAAAACATGGCAAAGAGTCTGTACTAATTTTTTGGTAGAAATTGATAGCAATTTTCCCAAAAGCAATAGATTTGACCTTAAAATAGAACTTCTTCAATTCTTCCCTGAATTGGACATGATGCTCCAATAACTGGAGCCTATACATTTTATACTGATGCAAATTCAGGGAAGGCGGGCTACAAATCAGAATAATGAAGGTGTAACAAAGCTTTTATACTTCTGTACAAAAGGCAGAATTATATACTATTCTCATGGTGTTAAAGGATTTTAAAGAAACTCTCAATAGACTTACTAATTTACAATATGTGGAAAGAATTGTTTTGCATATTGAAACCACAAAATTTATACCATATGATAGAAAATTGAATTCATTATTTATATAGGTTCAAGATATAATCAGGAATAGGCTTTGCCCCATATACATAACACACATCTGATCCCATACAGGTCTACTAGGTCTCAAGCACAAGGTAATACAGAATTTGATCAATTACTGATTGAATGTGTTGAAGGCCTCAGATTTCCATAAGAAACATCATGTCAATAGCAAAGGTTTAAAGAAAGAGTTTTCTATTACATGGCAACAAGCTAAGGATATTATAAAGAGATGTCCTACTAGCTCTTTCTATAAGCAAATAATACTACCTACATGGACTAACCCAAAGGGGACTCAAATGAATGAAATCTGGCAGATGGATGTGTTCCACTTTGCAAAATTTGGAAAAATTAAAATATGTACATCACATCATTGACACTTATTCAGGTTTTCAGTGGGCAACTGCTTTAAACTTAGAAAAAACCAACTCAGTAATCACACATTTATTAGAAGTTATGGCCATCATGGGTATACCTGCACAAATAAAGACAAATAATGGCCCAGCATATGTCTCTAGGAAAATGAAACCGTGTTTTGCTTATTATAATATAAAGCATATTACAGGTATACTATACAATCCTACAGGTCAGGCAGTGGCAGAAACCTCAAATTAAACTATTAAAGTTATGGTATACAAACAGAAATGGATAGAAAATACCCCCAGAAATAGGTTACATAATGTTTTACTAACTTTGAATTTTCTTATCGCTAATGAGAAAGGGACAACAGCAGCAGAGATATATTGAATAATAGAAACGTCTTCTGAATTAAATCAGCTGGTGTATTTCAAGGATGTCTTGACCTCACAATGGAAGCCAGGAGATGTGCTACATTTGGGGAAGGTGTTTTGCTCTTGTTTCACCAAGAGAACTTAAAACTATGGATACCATCAAAATTAATAATGATTCACTTTGAAAAAGAGAAATCTCTTGAGGAAGAGAAATGACAGCTTATCCACAACGGTGAGAATCACACACATTGTAAGGAAACCAAATAGGGTTGGGATGGGGTTCTGCTCTTGTACTTACAGGAAACTATACATCTTAAAAATTTTAAGAGACCCTGGATGTTTGGATGCCATCAGAAGAAAAAAATAACTAATAAGGATTATCAGGAAAAATGAATATGACTTGTAAGGACATGAGATTAAAACATATACATTTAAATTATTTAAATTATATGTTTAAATATATATTTATGAATTATAGAGTTGGCTTTGAGTTGGACAGTGGCTCTGTCTTCCTCTACCTGCAAGCATGCTATTAAAAGAAAAATTCAGAATTTCTGTCTCATGTCAAGAGCTGTCTGTTATGGGACAGAAAGAAGAAAGGATTTAGAAAAAATACTTTTCTTCATATCTGTTTTGTCTCTATTGTACCTTTTATTGAACATATATATCTGTATAAATAATGTTTAAGTTTTCCACAATGAACAATGAATTTTCCTGCAGTAAACTTTGAAGTTTCCAGGAAGAAGATGGGACCCCACAATAACAACTCCTGCTGGTTGATATGACACTGTGTTGCTGATAGTGATACTGTAAGACCTGTTTTGGATACCAGGTTCTTAACATGGTTCCAAATTGGTTAGATGAAGTGGTGCACTTTTATTACAGTGTTCTGGCCAGAAATCAGAATGTAAACCTCAGAAAAACCCTACTCAATACTCTGAGACATTTTGCAATTTTGCCAGACAATAATCTTGGAATTTAACCATCATTTTACTTTCACAGGATCCCACAGAAAGAACTTCCCCCCATGATACCTGGAAGTAATTATAGAAGATGACATCCCCTCTCCCAACAAAGTTTGTTATCAGGGTAAGGGACATCATTTAGGGGTTGTTTATAATTGATATAGGGTTGGGGGTTGGAGGGAAATTATGTAGAATCAGGGATCTCTTTGAATAAAAGGGAAATTGTATGGGTTAATAAAGCTTATTCACACTAATAACAATAGTGAGTAATAGAGTGAATACATGTGTCCTAGTATTTATTATCAATTAACATTGGAATAGATTCCTGTATACTGATATAAGATTAAATTATATTGAATATTTTCCTATTTTCATCTTCAATATTTTTATACCTAGGCAAAGTTGTTTTGTCATATTGTACACATGCATGCTTCTACCTCTGCTTAAGACATTTTGTATATTAATATAATTTTAGGATATATTTTTTATTTGCAAGATACATTTCTACCTCTAATCAAGATTATTGTACATTGTTTACATTTTGAGATCATTGTCCTTATTTGTTGCACAGTTGTTTAAAGATTGTATGGACTTGATTTAATTGCATTTAATTTGTCAAGCAATGAATATTTCTCACTATTTAACCAGTACCAAGGTAGAAACTAAGGCAGCCCAGGACTGTTCCTATCACTGTTGCATTGCTTCTAGTTACAACTCTGCAACCACACCATCTGCTTGACAATAAAGATTGCTGTTTACTGGATCACATAATTAGGTAACAAGTAAAATCATTATGGCAGATTTAATTACAAATGCAACCTTTAGTACCTTTTTATGCTAATACTATGGATGGTATTATGTGAGGCTTATATGACTATGGGGATACCTCAATTTTTTGGTTACTAGGTTTCAGTTTTCTTCTCCATATCCTATCATTAGGGAAGAATATGGCACTCTTAGGAATGATACAATCTTTAAAAACTAATAATGAACAGCTAGTTGACACGATTAATATCATCGAAAAACAGAGGTTATCTGAACAAGTTAATACAGACAGAATTGAATCCATATCTAAGGGTACTAGGAAGTTATCTGAAATAATTCATACTGTTAAATTTGACAATCAAAAGTTGTCGAAAAGTTATGATAAATTAACAGAAAAAAATGTAACTCCAAGATGGCAATTTACATAATATTCAAGGAAAGTCCAAGAAGATGTTATCTTTAAAGGAGATAATAAACCTTGAAATCACAGGTGCAGAATGAGGATCAGAGACTAGATGCCTCTATGAAGTCACTAGAAATATATACAGACCAGGAGATTCAGGCTTTATAAAGACAATAATGAAAGATTTGAAATGATTGAGGAAATTATTGGAGCTGATGGACAGGAAAAGGCACAAGGAGAGGATGCAACATCACCAGTGGCTGTCAGAAATGGCTTACCCAGGGTTTTAGCGTCCTACCCTGTAATTTACTCTGACAAAACAGAAGTTTCTAAAGGCTCAAAAGGAGCCAATGAAGGTAGATGGATACCTATAGGAATGAACAACCTAAAAGAAATTAAGCAAGCTGTTATAACTTATGGCTTGCATTCTGCATTTGTTAATTATATGATAAAGACTTGAGCTTATAATATCAAGGCAACTTCCCATGACTTTCTTCAGTTGGTTTCAGCAGTCCTGGATGACAGACCTTCCTTGATGTTTAGAATTTATTTCAGAGAAGAATCGAAAAATATTGAAAAACAAGGAAAAACAAAAGGCCTAGAGATTTTCCAAGATCAAATTCTTGGCAAAGGCCCTTATGCTGACCCACAGGTCCAAGCTCTTTATGACTAAGAAATCTTGTCCCTATGCCACAAAGCAGCCTTAAATGCTTGGGAAAGAATTCAAGAAGAAGAAAAGGAATTGAATCATATACAAGGGTTAGTCAGGAACAGAGAGAACCCTTTACCGACTTTTTACCAAAAAAAAGTAAGGCTGTACAAATAGGAATAACAGACCCAGATGTTAGATGTGCAATTTTTGAATCCCTAGCTTTTGAAAATGTGAACTTATAATGCAAAAAGACAATTGGGCCTTTAAAGATTACATCAGCACCCATGGAGAAATGGATTCTGCATACGATGAATGTTGAGACATTTGAATATAATGCTGAATCTTGGGTAGGAAAAACAATTTCCAAAGTAATGAGGAGACATCAAACTGCCAAATGTTTTAATTGTCACAGAATAGGACATCTGAAAAGGAATTGTAGGTGAGTAATTTCTAGGAATAATATCTCCTCTGGGAATGGCAAAAATAGGAGACCTTGGTCTTCAGGTATATGTAGAAAGTGTAACAAAAGCCAACATTGGACCAATGAATGCAAGTCAACAGCAGGCAGACAAGGTAAACCAATAGCATCAGGAAACTCCTTGAGGGGCCTCTCTCAGGCCCCCAAGCCAAAAGTGGCTCAGTCATTTCCAGTAACTCTGGAGGACATGTCACACCAGGAAAATTAAAAAATCCAGAGCTGCCTGGAAAAGCCATAATGTTCTAAATTATGGCATAAACATAGAAGATAAGTCAAAATTTTAAATAGGAAATAAGAAATGTATATTCTAGAAAACTTCTATAAATGATCAGAGACCAAAGCTAAGGATGCACATAAATGGAATTGTGATTGTTGGCTTGATAGGCACAGGAGTGGATATATCATCACTCCAGAATATTGACGTCCAAATTGACCTATTCAAGAGGCAGATGTTCAATTACTAGGAATAGGAATCATATCTCAAATTAAACAAAGCATGAGGTGGGTTGACTGTGTTGGGCCAGAAGGTCAAAGAGGGAAGCTGAGGCCATATGTAGCTGATATTGCAATAAATGTATGGGGCCATGACCTTCTACAGAAATGGAATACCCAGATTAACATTTCTGCAGTCCAAGGAACTCATAATTATGGGAAGGATATAATAAGGTGAAGGCATAAGTCATAAACAATCCCACACCAGTTGGGAATTAAAGGGGTA